>OLKM01000089.1:531121-594494 GCA_900291075.1 Melanogrammus aeglefinus
GTTTGTCCCAGGGGAATTCATGGCTTAATTATGTATTATGTTATGTATTCATGTTAAGCCATGACCTAAGTGACACACAAAAGCAAAGCTCCAAGACTCAACCTATCCATTAATTTAAAATGTAATGTCATATTTCATAGCACAATGACAATTTTATAGCACAATGATAATTGTTATCGGTTTTTTTCAAATATGATTGCATAATGCCCGGATTTTAACAAAAATCTTTTCCAGACAGAATGACTTCAGTTATTCAACCTTGTTTTTCTGACTCCTACAGCCCTAATTGTTTTCTTGATCATGCAGCACTTTGTATAAAAAAATAAAAGGAATATAAAACCTTTTCTTGTTATGCAATTATGAAGGACTCTGCAAATGCATAGCAGTGGCTGCTATAATGGCCTCTTCATTCAGCTGCTGTCGTTGGTTCAAATTAGTTGACAATTTACACTGTGTAATAGGTGAACTGGCAGTTCCTCCCTGCTCAAGTGGCTTGATAATAACCAGGCTGCCTTAATTACAGACTTGGCTTCCAATTGCTGAAAAAGAAAAAAAAAAAAGGAATGGCAGGAAAATGATTTTACTCATGAGGAAAGAGAAACAATGGCCTCCAAATCCTGAAACGGATTTATATCTCAAGGCTTGTGTGGTGAAGCTGCGGCCGTCTGAAACCAAGCATCGCTGAATACTTTAATTAGCGCTCAATGACTTTACCGGAGTCCTTGACCTAGTTACCGCTCCTTATCAAAAACATGCCATGCTCCCAGTTAAAGATTACTTTTTAAACTTTGGGAAAAGGGAGGGGTGTTTTCGAAGTGTGGGGGGTTGGGAGCGGGAAAAAAAAACAAGCTAATGCTATTGCACAAATACATGGAGGGACGCTCAGCCTAGGGCCATTTGGAAAGCAATAGCCCATTCCAAGATGTGGCATTGGGGCCGGCTTCCATGCCACGCTCACAACCCCATCTCCAGCCAGATGGCTCTGGAAGCACACATTTTTAATCTAAAAGCATGAACCTCTCTAGGCTGGAGGAAATATTCTGCTCGGGATAGCCATTTTGGATTTATTTGCAGGGGAGTAGAGTCTGTTGCCAGGGGGCCCACATTTGTTGGTAAATATGAAGGTTGACACTGCATGTCCACCAGGTAGTATCCCACCGTCGTCCTGTGTTGCAATGTCTCCTGTTGTTCCCACCCCTTGTTTCAGCAGCGCTCGTAAAAATAAAATGAATCTAAACTGAAATTGAACATGGCAACATGAGATTTTTTTTATGGCTTTGTAATTAGGAAGGAAAAATCGGATTTTTTCTTTTTTTTGCTGAAAACAAAAAAAGCTTTCTGCTATTTGCCAGCTCGGCATGATCTCTGTCATGCCCCTGGAAATGTCCCACCATTATCGTTGTATAGAAGACGGTTGCCATAACAACACTGCACTCCAGACAGGCCAGCCGAACAACATGTTCTCGTAGGTGTAGCGATATTACCTACGGCTTCTAATGCGAGTGAGGCCCATAACCTACGAGGAGCAGTCGTGAACCTGTTTTGCTTCTGCGTCGGGTTTTAGTGAGCGGCCCAATCACAGCCCTTGCGGCTGCGTCACCTCGACGGAAGTTAAAAAAAAAATTGGGAGGCCCTTGTGGAGGGTAGGAGGGTCCGCAAGGACGTAAGGGGACCATAACCCCCTTGCGATGCGTGAACATGGGACCGTAATCAGCCCTTTGCAATATTTGGGAGGCGCACGTCAGGCCCTTGCGGTGGACGGTCCGCAAGGACGTAATGGTTCCTTGACCCCCTTGTGTTGCGTCGTGTGTGACCGTAGTCACGCATCGCGCGTAACTCGTAAATCAGTGCACGCATGCGAGACGGTGTGCTAAACTGGAAAGCCGTATTCCTTGACCCCCTTGTGTTGCGTCGACGTGGAACCGTAATCAGCCCACCAGACGGGGCTAACTGGAAAGACGATGTGACGCCGAGCGGGGGAACAAACGACGGTAACGCGTCCCCCTGCCGGCCGACACATTAATGATCTGTGGCAGGTCTCCCCGCCCGCTCCACCTGCCCGGGTCCGTCTGCGGCGCTCTCTGGTGACGGTCCCCGCGGGGGGCCCGGTTCCGGTCCGCGGAGCCACTGTGACTGGGTTACTAATGAATACAAAGGAGCGCAGGAAGTCTGACGCTCCGACGGAACGGGCGGAGGGGAAGGAGGGGGCTCCCGCTCGCCATCCGCCTCTCCCGCTGGTCGTGGCGTTAAATGAAGCGTGAACGTGGCGGCGACCCCCTCGTGGCGGCTAGGGGATGAGCGCGGGATGGAACGCTGGTTGGGCCAGACGGACAATGATTGCTGTGATGTTTGAGAGTCATTCAGTGGAGCTCGTAAAGCCCACGGCTGGAGATTAGGTGAGGATCCCACCGTTTATGACGGACTCGGTAAAAAAAACAAAACGCTTATTTGTTCGTAGGTGTTTGTGTGCGTGTGTGTGTGTGTGTGTGTGTGTGTGTGTGTGTGTGTGTGTGTGTGTGGTGTGTGTGTGTGTGTGTGTGCGTGTGTGTGTGTGTGTGTGTGTGTGCGTGTGTGGAGAACCTCAAAGAATGCAAAGATTCGAGAGAAAAAAACAGTGGGTTACTGGGAGAAATCTAATACTGTCATGGTGATGTTATCTTCTTCCAAAGAGTAACAATCTCCTCCCTGCGATAACTCATTTTTCATCATAGGCATCATAATGACCACATCATGTTTGAGGGCTTTTGCACCAATGTAACGAAGATATTAACCAATATCTGGTCAACAGCCGGTCTGCTTATCAGTTTATTTAAAAGGCGTACCTGTCTTGGGTGGCAGTTTGGTCATGAACCTAATGTGTTGAACCCAATCACATTCACGGATAGACAAATGAGAGCGGACTTCTGAGATTGCCATGCGCTTGCTCCTTCATTAGCAGCTAAGTTATGCCCTTTAGTAAACGCCTTGTTTTGGTGATTTACAAGGGAAGGAAACTGAAACTCTGGGTCACCTCGACACATGATGATAATATATTGTCCTATAGCCTTGATGTTTTTACTCTAAATGCGCCCTATGTATCTTGGGCAGGTAGCTCTCATCATATCCTCATGCTAGGCTTATCGACAGCAAACCTATTCATGTCTGACCTAATGCCTAAACCTTTAACCATGCTTACACAAATCAATGGTCATGATGGAACTTGCAGACCAAAGCAAGAGGAGGGTGCGACGATGTAAGTAAGTTATTGCTTTTGTTTGTTTCACTGAGGGGTGTCGACAGTGGGAAAAACGCAACACAATGCTAGCTTTGACCCATAACATATCATATAGCTCTATTCCCAAGTGTACTTACATTACGATTACAAACATCCCAATTGTCAAATATTCTTTTAAATGGGACAATTCCAAAAATCGCTGCGCCATCGCAGAAATTATTTTTTTCCTTTTCTTAATAGCAGAGACGGAGACAACGAAGCGTTGGCTCGGAGCGACGGCCCCACGTTTAGCCTCCTCTCATTTTACTCGTCCCACATTATCCCCGCATGGCATCACTTTACGAAGAAACACCAGCGAGTCTCCCAGTCTTGACAAGGGGAATATGGATGAAAATAACGTCCCCTTGTCCAAATCGCCCCGCCGCGGCATCATGAACGACGGCGCCCAGAGAGTTACGATCAGTCAAGTCGGGGCTCGTAATAAATAGCGAGCTTCGCACTTTTATCAGCCATACCGTGACCCTCAACACTGTGACCTCATCATTAATATCGGAAGGCCGGATGATAGATCAGGGCACGGTTCGGTAGAGCATCCCCGGGGCTAAAGCTGGCCTTGAATCGTTTATCACGCTGTCCGTGCGGCGGCTTTATGGTGGTCCGGATGGGAGGACACTGCCTGGGCTGTCGCATGTGTTTAGAGCGTGAGAATAACGCCCACAGCCCACCATGTTCACGCTCTGGGAGATGTTACATAGGGGTTATTGGCTTGTTAACATGCAGTCTCTCTGGACGGCGTTGTGAAGGAAAGCGGTGAAGGGACACTCGTCCGTGTCTTTAAGCATCAAGCTGATCAGAAGCTTTACAGACCGGCTTATGGGTAATAAGGGTCGGGCTAATGTTCTGGATGCTGTTTTTTTTTAGGTTGTGTGCCCCTCAATATGGTTATGATACCTTTTTCGTGTATACCTTTTTGGACGCAGTCCATTAATGCAGACCAAACACAGCCATACCCGTTTCCGCAAAGAGTGCATCCTGCAAAAAAACTGAATACAAAGAAATACAAAGAAAGTGTTGTCCAAGTAAGCCTCATCTCTCAGAGTTTGTTTTCCACTTCTTCTTTCAGCCGGGTGAGTCTCTCTCGCACGCCCTATCTCTCGCTCTCGCTCTGTCTCTCTCTCGCGCCCTATCTCTAGCTCTCTTGCTCACGCGCACACGGACAGACATAGCTCAACTCCTACAGGTAGCAGCTGACATGACTATTAGTCTTTCTTTTGGTACTTGCAGGTGTCAGGCCTGCCGCTGCTCAGTTGTCAGAGCTGCTCGGCGCGCTGTCTGAGGTGATTCATCTTGTTGCCAGGATCATTAACTTCTTTGTGAAAAGGACTGGCAGGAAGGAGAGTCAAAGCAGGTATCCAAGGGGTTTTATGTGCCCTGTCAGTAGCTATATACCTCCAGCTCTCCTCCTCTTCCTCCTCTTCATAATCTGATTGAAAGTTCTCCCGTTTGGCTTTTTATTTTCATTTAATTGTTGCGTTGCGTCTTGTCCTCTCACACCGGATGGAATTCCGCTATCAGATTATTAGTTTTTTAAGTTTCATTTGCGTCCTCTCTGAAAAGCGCGACAATGGAAGACTTTGTTATCTCAATTGTTTTTAAACGGCTCTGTGAGTTAAATGGGAGTGGCACACTATTCATGGGTCTAACTGTTGTTGTTGTGATTATAGAAGGGACTTTGTGTGGCCTTTATCAGTGATGCATCTACAGTTTCAAAAAACACTAAGTCAGGGAAATAATTGCTTCTGTTGAGAAGGATTTAGCAAGTGTGTGTGTGGGGGGGGGGGGGGGGGTTGTTGAACAAAAAATTCACCTAAAGCACAATTCTATTAGTAATTTCACATTAAACTAATGACTTTCACCATTCATTGCTTCATTCCCGTTATGATAGCAGTGTTATGTTCTGCAGTGGCGTGTGCGCCGATGTCTTGCTTTATTTAGCCTCAGCGAAGAACACAATCAATTTGCAGTGCAGCCCGCTAAATGAACCCTTTTCTGGTGCATTAACATTCCTTCATTAAACATAAATAAATTCAGACATTAGCATGATGACCAGCAAGCCGTTTGTTATAGGTGATGCTTGTGAGGTCTACGAAGGCGCTGACCAGCGTTATGTTGGACGTATCGTGACATCATGCACATCTGAAGGCCTATATATTGATATCTCTGGTCTGCCGTAGCACCGCCCATGTTCCCTAGCACGGACCATCCCAGAAATACGTTTATCCAAGTGTTCCAGGCGTAAAGCCCTATTTTAACGCTGTCTTTAAAAGGTACTGCTTCATGCTGAGAAAAACAAAAAACAATAAACTCCATCAAACTTTTCCGTAATAGCCAGTGAGATGTGTTAGATTGCTTTTCTTCTGGGAGAAAATGAAAGGCAGCTCACCCCGTGACCTTTTCTCCAAAATCTACCTCCATGTGGTTGCCAGGTAACAACTTATTATCCAATATGGCACCCTTTTTTAGACACAGAGAAAGGAGAAGGAGGTTCTAAATTGCAGCATTAAGTCACAGCAGGGAGGTTTGAGAAACACTGTTGTCTGTCCTTTGGCCGTCAAGTCAAACAAGATTGGCACTCTTTGAGACCACTCTTGCAGCAATAATGTCACTGAAGCATGAGTCATTTCAATACATATTGTGAGTAACTTCATCCAACTAAAATCCAAGGTAAATAGGCAGAGACACTGCATCTAATTTGAGCCTCACCTCTTCAAAGATTCTTGAAAAAAAAAGATATTGTTAATCTTAATGGTTACCTGCTCTTGGAAGCATGCGAGAACACTGCTTCCATTTATTTCTTCATTGCCTTTGCCGGAAATAATGTCCGTTGTCCCTGGAGGTAAACCGTCTTCGAGCAAGGCGATTGCTTCAGAAATTGCTTGAGATAGGACTTTGGTGATGTGCATAGACTATGTGCATACTACAGGATGTCACCAAAAGGTCCACCCTAACATGTCGTAATATCGAAATATATTACCTGAAAGCGGAAATGAGATCTGCATATTATCAATATTTCCATAACATCTATTGTTAAATTATATAATTTATATGTGTATAGTTAAATTTAACATGGACTTTTTTACTTCCTTCAATATCAATTTACACCTTCTTTAGGGAGGGCTTTTCAGGTCGGAGTCTTTTACAAAGGGAACTTCTCAGTGCGTCTTGTTGAATAACTCGGCTCATAAACGGTACACGCCCATTTGTTTAGGATCATTGTTTACTCCGGTAGACGTCGCAGGCGATTGAGCGCGCTGCCAACCCCTTCCCTGGAATGTACAGCTTCCCGCTAACGGGGTGGAGGGAGGAGAGAGAGAGAGCGGGAGTGAGGTGGCGGAGGGCAGGGCGGAGAGAGGGAACGAGGAAAAAGCAAGGGGAAAATCCGCTAATAGGAAAAGCGCTGAATACACAGGGAGTTTCATCTCCTTTGTCTCCACTTGATTAGTTTAACAGCTCCTCTGATCTTTTGCCTTGATTGAAGTGTTTTAGTGGAACACGGGAGGAGTGGGGGAGGAGGCAGAGTTGCCACGGAGCCTCCGTCGTACAATGTGCCACCGAATGCCTAAGAGGCACAACGTCTTAATGTCAGGGCGAAATTAAAACACTTTTCCATTACTGGGCCCCTTGAATCTTAATTCATTCAGTCCACAGACTTTACAAAGTAGGTGACAAGGTCAGTAAATACTTATTGAATAAAGGGTATGTGTTGACCTTTTGAGAGCAGGTTAGATATTAATATCATTCCAGAAGATGTGTTTCTGGAGCGGGCGGGGATCGTGTTATTTCAGTCCGTCGGAATGGAGTGAGGCGCTTTTCACAGTGGGGGTGCCAGACAGTCATTAACAATATTTCCTGGTAAGAGCGATTTTTATACCGGAAAACGGAATGAAAGAACTGCACACTGCGCTTCAGACTACGGAAAACAAAAACATCTAAACATGAAGGCATACACACAGGATTGCCAAACATACATACGAGCACATTATATTTTTACAGCGACAAAAGCGACAAAAGTAAAGTTACTTAGAATTAAGGGAACCACACACACACTCTCAGACTTACTCACTCTCACACAACATGCACAACTTTGCACCCACGCATGAACATGCACACAAAGGAACACTAATGGCATAAATGCATGTCCAGACCGACACATCCACCAAACAAAGAAAAGGTCCACAGTGACATATCTTCTACTTCTCATAACCCAGAACAGAAGATGTCATTCCCAGGATGAACCTTGTATATCTAGCCCCGACAAGCCATCATTCATTCGTCTCAGCGTTGACCGTCAACTTCAATCAGTTTAACCTTCTCTTGGATCTTCAACACCATTGTGAGGTCAAGGAACCCTTGAGGACAACAATCACACACTCTCACACGCACAAGGAGTGCACCACACAAACAATTTGCTACCTGTAATGTTGTGTCAATAATACGTCCAGACACAAGACAGATGCTGTTGTTATTCGGTCATTTCAACGTTCTCGCAGAGACTCTCACACTAGTTGGGCAACCTCAAAGATCCCTTTGCCCCCCTCGCCAGACTGGCGACTAATGGCCGCTGGAGTGTTCAGAGAAGACCAGCAGCAGATTTGTTACCGCCGCTGACATGTGGCCATGATGGATTCCCAGCAAACAACAGATAGACCGTCTTAGAGGCGCACTGATGTAGCTTACAGTTGTAAACACCTTGTGGTGCCTTTGTCTCTGAGTCAGTGGTTTTGTTATGGGAGTCTTAAAGTAATGAGAGAACACCAATGAAAGACACAATCTAATTTGCTTTACTAAACCAATTGATAATCAGGAAGCCGAAAGCCAATTATCTAAGGGCATGTACACATACATTCCTATATGTATTATCTTTGTGATCCATATTTGACCACATATACTGTGTGTATGTAAACCCCTATTTCACAAGTTATTTGCTCTGTGTTTTTTGAAGGTGTGTGTGCCCTTGAAACAGCATGTACACCGTGGAGGCAGTGACATTACCGCCACCTTTGGACTATTTATCCTGTGCCCTGGGAGACAGGAAAGCCACTATGTACCACCTTGACACAGACCAGACCACTGGTTTAATAGGGGGTGTCATCACAACCTCGCTGTTTTTTTATTTTTTTTCAATATCGATATCAGCATTCTCTCGGTCTCCTGTGGTTTACTGCAAATCCTCTGTGTTGCAGCCCGAGACAAGACCCCTCTTCAAAGGTGGAGGTGGAGGAGGAGGTGGTGGTGCAGGTGGTGGTGCTGGTGGTGGTAGGATGGATGAGTTTAGCATCCTGAGACATTATCCTCTGATTCTCCTTAGACCCCCGATCACTCCAATTACATGCGCTCCAAAGTGACTTTTCCCCGTCATCCGTCTGGGGATTTCCTTAGCCGTCAATTAACAGACGTCGCTTCCAATCTGCGCCGGCGTCCCAGACACTGGTCATTTCCCATTAGAGTCATTTCCCCAGGATGCTCTGGAGCGATAGACATCTCCCCGGCTCAATAGGGGAGACGTGCGGGAGAGGAAACCCTGTAATTAAATAGGTGGCATTTACTCCCAGTCAGACCCCCTCTCACCAGACCTGAATCTGCAATTACTTTTCAGAAAGCAGCGGTGTCAGTGCAGTCTCTCTCCGGTCAGAATCACCAATCCCGGCTTCCCTTCCCTTCCTGCCGTCCCACTGGCAGCTCGGACAAAGAATGCAATCGTTTTATTGTTCTTTTTTTCCACTGAAGCAACACTTTGTTTGTTTATCGCCTTATCCGGGATCTGGGCCACCCCAAGTGGCTCCTACTGTAGGGGATGTAGGGGAACAGCGTGGATGGGGGTCCGGCCCACTATGACCTCATTGGGGTGTTTCCACTGAATGGGGGCTGTTGCTCGCTGTATCGAGGGGGACACCGGGTGGCGATGGCAAAACCCTCGCTGGGGCTGTTCACAAACCACCTGCACGCTGCGCACTCCACTGCGTGTGGCATTTGCTGTGATGCACTCACACATGCATGCGAGCCAAATGGACATGCTCTACAGGCGCTCGCGCACACACGCCCACATTGCATACACACGCATTAACGCATACACAAATACACACACACATAGTAAACACAGTCGCACACGTAAACACACATATAAACACACACACGCAGACATAAACACGCACACTGACACACACTTACATACACACACACACACACATTGACACACTTACACGCACATATACAAATATATATACTTACACACACACATACACACACACACACACATTGACACACACACGCACATACAAATAACACAACACACACACAACACACACACACACACACACACACACACACACACACACACACACACACACACACACACACACACACACACACAGACATAACACAGACATACACAAACACACACAAACACACAGACACACAGACACACACACACAGAGACACACACACAGGAAAGCACACACACACCACTGACAGAACACACAGACTCGCCCCTGAGCCTGGACCAGCCCATGCCTGACTTTGGAGATACTTCATCAAGTGCGTAAGGACCATTTGCACAGACGGCAATTAAAAGCTTTAGTGGTTCCTGCAGGCTGAGGGGTAGTTTGGGGGCCCCCAGTCGACCCAGGAGCCAGCACCTTATTGGACAGGGCTGGCTTTGTGCTGCAAAATGGCCTCGGTAATTTATACCAAATAGACTCTAGGTAGAGCTGGAGAGCCAAGAGGAACGCATCTGCATTAATCAATATGAAATTATCCGGGATGTAATTTGTGGAGGGTAGCCATGCACCTGCTTTAGGGCTGCGATGGGGGCGAGCTCGTGGGGGAGGTGGGGTGGAGAGGTGCCTGTTGGTGGGAGACAGTGGATAAATAAATGACTGACTATTCCTGAAAATCGCACCGCCGGAACGAAACGCGATCGGCAATCAGATCTGATTGTCTGTCATACCACGAGAAGTAGTGGGATGGTGAAGGCTCGCAAACGCTAAGAGTAATAAATGAACGTTGAGACGCCTTTCTGAAAAGAATACACCGTGGACGATGAGGTGGTGGTGGTGGTGGTGGTGGTGGTGGTGTGGGTGGTGGTGGTGGTGGTGGTGGTGGTGGTGGTGGTGGTGGTGGGGATGGAGGTGGTGGCGGTGTCTGTGTTTCAGATCCCGTCTTGCAAATGGTCTTGTTTGGAGTGTTGTTGTTGGATTTAAATGGGCTCATCAAACAACCTTGAATCCACATTGATGGGGAAATCACAATGTATTCATTACACTCGTGGATTTCAAAAGAGCATTGCTCAGAAGAATGCACATGTTTTACAGCGGGTTTGAGGGGGAGAATAAATCTATGCGGATGGCGGTACACGAGATAAGCTTGTCCTTTAAATGACCATATGCAAAGTTGTGAGATAGTGAAGATGTCCACGGGATTATGTTTGCATATCTGAAAATCAATCCACTTGTTCATTCACATGCACGGGCGAACAACGGTTATCCTTCCTAATCGGTTTTGCAATGCATGTATATACACGTGTTCTCGATGCACGTGAGTGTGTGTGTGTGTGTGTGTGTGTGTGTGTGTGTGTGTGTGTGTGTGTGTGTGTGTGTGTGTGTGTGTGTGTGTGTTTGTGTGTGTGAGTTGTGTGTGTGGTGTGTGTGTGTGTGTGTGTGTGTGTGTGTGTGTGTGTGTGTGTGTGTGTGTGTGTGTGTGTGTGTGTGTGCGTGTATATACGTGTTTGCTTGTGAGACATAAAATGTATATACATTATGAGAGAGAAAAAAAAAGAAAAGAAGGTAAGGCACTTTGCAACTCTTCATGTGCAAAACAGTCTGGTTTTCTCTGTTCCTTTCCCCACCTCATCCTTCTTCCAGAACTCCTCAATCCCCCCCATCCCCATAACCCCACCACATCCCCCCACACCACCCTATCTCCCACCCCCTAAACCCCCCTTCCAGTGTCCTTAGTGTCAGGTAAATAAAGAGCAAGGAGAGAAGAGGACATTCTCCAGTATGTGTCGGCCGCTGCTTTGGCAGCCGATGACCTTGCTGGTGCTCTATGGGCTGCTTTAGTCCCCCCCCCCTCCTCATAGTCCCCCCCACCCCCAGCCCCCCAACTCCCCAACTCCCCAACCCCCTTTCTCTCTCTCCACATTTTAGACAGCCGCACACTCTCTTTATCACTTCCCAGGATCAGCAATTGCTCACTGACCAGTCTGTTCAGTAATGCATCCACACCGGGCGCCTCTCCAGCGCGCCTGCTCTCCAGATACAATGGACACGGGCTGAATACGCGATGCAGGGGGCTGTGATGTGTGCAGAGATTGGGCTCGGAGTAGGTTTGTTTGGGCTGCTATTCAACATAGATAGTTGTGTTTTTTTTCCGTGGTGTTATTATTATTTTTTTCCAGATTTCTCCAAACCTGCAACTCCGGTATTTCCATTCATTACACAAATCGGTTATGTTTGAGTTATACCTTTTTTTTTTATAATATCTTTTTTTTATTTTTTGTGTTTCAGGCGACTCATTCAGCGGTGTTGCCAATTATGACAGTTGAGTTCACTGCAGGATCAGCACTGGTGCGGTGGTGCAGGAATCATGCTACACTCAAAGCACTGTCCTGAAGTACAACTGTGTGGCTTAATTGGAATACCCCTGCTTTTCTGGTAGTGAAGGGGAAAGAAAGTGTGGCTCGAGGCTCAGATGAAAAGACTTCCAAAACTCCCCTTTTTGTCGTGCCTGGAGAAGAAAGGGCTGGGGGGAGGGAGACAATGTCAGGGGAGAGAGAGAGAGAGAGAGAGAGAGAGAGAGAGAGAGAGAGAGAGAGAGAGAGAGAGAGAGAGAGAGAGAGAGAGAGAGAGAGAGAGAGAGAGAGAGAGAGAGAGAGAGAGAGAGAGAGAGAGAGAGAGAGAGAGAGAGAGAGAGAGAGAGAGAGAGAGAGAGAGAGAGAGAGAGAGAGAGTGGTTGTTCTGGTAGTCTTGTGTGCAGATGTGCAGCGGGTGGGAGCATTCAAAAGTCCCTAGAAGACAGACGGGTTATCTCCATCCTCCCACTCATGTGAGGGTTTAGGATGCACACCTGCACATCCCACTGTAGCTAATCATTCCCCGTTCTGACATGACAGAGGGAATATTCACTGCTTAGTTTTCACTGGGTAGTCATATGTCTATAAGGGGGGGGGGGACTGTTATTGTAATTGTTTGGAATATGGCTTGAGTGTCAGCGTCTCCCCTCGTTCTTTCTGGCAGCAGCGTTCCTTTGTTGTTGTGACTAAACAGACAATCGCGACAGACACACGCAACGCACTATTGAAGTGTTGAAAGAGATTATATGATGTGATTCTATGATATGATCATTCCTCAGTCTATCATCATGATCAAAAGGATATAGAGTGATCAAGTGCCTCTTTACTCAATCAATGCAATATCTAAGTGACTGATGGGGCATAATCTGGTGGAAATCTACCAGTCTCCTTGTGACTGAAAAGCAATCTGTCAAGAAAGCCAGAGTTCATTTGACAGTTGTGTCATGAAACGTTTTTTTTCTTTTCTGTATTTCCAGAGAATGTGGCTCTATTAAAAAGCAATGACTTCGAATTCTCTCCTTACTCTATGGGAAATGAGCTTCTGAGAATTGTTGGAATAGTCTACCGAGCACTCAGCTAATGGAGCATCTGCTCAGATTCTCCATGCTAAGTAATCAGTCTTGTCATTCTCCTGAAAGGGCTCTGAGATTGTTGGGATGGTGAGAATGGAAGCACTTCATTAGAATGATATAAACAAAGGGTGATTCGCTCTTGTTTGCATATAAATTCCACAGGCTTCCCCGCTGTCTCGTCAATAGCTGTTATGTATTTTAGTGTGATGAGAAAAGGTGCCATGCTGAAGCAAGAAAAAGGTGCAGCAGTATATTCCTTGCATGTAGAAATAATGTATGAAAACAATACACTTGTTTATCTGAATGATAAAGTGTTTTTAAAATGAATTTGGTCCTGCAACACAAGTTGTCAATAATTAAGGTAGTAATATGACCTTAGTGCAGCGCAGTATTTTTAAAAAATAAAATAAAATTTCATCTATAGATGAATACTTTTGCACCTTTTCAGGTTTTTTGCACGTTTTTTGGGGGATTCCAGGACTGGATGGCTAGGCTAAGATTTGGCTGAAGACCCTGTGAAAAGAAACATTCTCAGCCAAAGCTCATTTCCACGGCCATATAACTCACCTATTCAACAGGGTGTGCCAGAATGATTTTACATCCAAATCGAATCAATGTAACTCCCTCCACAGCTGATGTATTTGCTACGTGTTTGATGACAACTTTTCCAGCATAGCAGACTCATCTCAACATTCCATAATATGAATATGTTTCCACTACCACCCTGTTTTTCTATTACTGAAACTAGATTTTATTATTAATAACTTGGCACTCTGGTATCCAAATGATACTCAATTCAACTTAATTCAAATAAGAAGATGATGCTTTGACAACTAAACATTGTCCATTTTAATAACACATAACCTATAGGCATACATTCTATTTAGATATCTTTGCTCGTGCCCATTTTAACCATTTGGTTATCATAGCACGCGAATGGAAAAGCACATGATTCAACAATGGGTTTTCGGATGACATTTCCACCATACAGTCAACATAAAGGTTGAAACGATTCAAAGGGTGGTTTGCATGGTTGATGGGAAATAATGGGTTCAGTTGGATGGCGCTCATTATGCATGCAGCGCCGCTTCTAACCCTGTCAGTGGATTACGTGCATGTCGCCTCAAGTCTGGCAGCTCCTGTGTGCAGCGTTCTGTCGAGGTTGGTGTACCCCTACTGATACACAGCCCTATCTCCCCTGTACAGAACCTTCTGCCTCATTGCCGTACTGCTAGTTGACTCGAGGTAGTCTGTCCTGAGGCCACTGACGTTAGAGCTAGTATGTATGGGTTATTTGAAGAAAATTGTTTTTGAGAAAGACTCGTACCTAACAATAAAGTGGGTCAGAAATACACATTGGGTTGGTTGGAAAGGGTTGGAATTGTTATTGATAAAAACTTGGTTGACACACAGGGATAGTTAGAAACCACTCCTGTCGGGGAGAGCTCTGAGGCCGATTGAATCGAGATGAGGGACACATGGGACTGCACACAGATTGAAACCCTGTTCTCAGAGAGAAGAGAAACAAATTTTCAATTTTGCATTTTAAATCATGACTCCGTGATTTAATACGTCCCCTCGTCTGTTGATTTGTCTCCTCCCACGACGTCCGTCCTTTAAGAATGATGATGGAGGACGCAGAGCAGTGATTTGGGGGGCTCTGATCGACCACGAGGAATACGTTGATAAGAAGACTCAAGGATACATACAGAGTTAATGGAAGGTACTGTTTAACATGGAACCTTAAAGAGATGTTCAGGAACCTTAGGTTTGCCTCATTGGATTCCTGCTGGCAATATATGAGGTGGAATAGTCCTGAATGCACAATAGGCCCTGTTATGAGATTTGCAGGCTACTTATCTTTTATTAAAGTGAGGCTTTGACAGGGTATTCACCAGAAGTATTGATTATTCATCTAACAAATGGGTCTCTTACTTCGTGCGAAGAGTCGCTCTATTACCATATATTTCATTAGTTCTAATCAAATTAGATACAATTGGAATTGGAGCCACTTTAAAGACATCCTTTGTTCCTTTTTTATGAATTCTTACCCACCAAGACAGTGAGCGGTTGAGCACATGGGGAAGAAAAAAAGTAAATATAGTGTGTGACAGCGGTTTTTGCCGAGTTTCCCCATTGACATCTGTATGATTACAGTCTGATAAGGTCAGTGGGGGATCAGCCAGCAACAGCAGCCTTATTCCCTTCAGTCATGGGGTATGTCTCCATCGTTCTTCATCACTCTTCATTATGCTTCGTGTTGGATAAAAGTCTGGCATCATACCCCACTCTGTCACTTCTGTCTTCTGAGAACTTCTATACCAGTATAAAGCAGCAGCAGACGAAGAAAAGCTGTCACAGCCATTGTTTTTACTTGATATTCATGCAGATAGACAATGGTATGCCATAAATTATAAAGAAGCTGGTATTAAGCATAAAAGCATCTATTCTCATTAGGGTACGTACGGTGCCACTCTTGGTGAAACTGAACAAGGGGGCTCCAAATTAATAGCAGTGATTATAATCATGTGAAATTGAACTGTGAGCGCTGTGCGTCTCGGCGCTGATTGGTGCAGTGAGGATGTCATTGTACATGCGCTACTGCGTCAACGAGTTTTAGACCGCTGAGAAGAATAGCAGATAAATGCAATTAATTAACTATTCTTGGGTGATGGTTTTTTGGTATGATAGACTATGGTTTGAGCTTGCTTATTTTGTTTCTTCTTGTAGCCTACCTGTTAATGTAGCAGACTAAGATAAAAAACTGTTATCAAAAGAGCTAAAAAATACAAATAAAAAACACAGTCCGTTAAGTGAATGTAGACTGATTGCTGCATGTATTGCTCAAACTGTGGACAAGTGACCACCCATCTTCGACAGTAATTATATGTTATCAAAGATCAGTGTTTCATTATAGAGTATTGTTTTTAAGCCTGCTGTTATGTTGCTGATCAAATTGCGCATTTTAAAATTTGAAAATCCAGGAAAAACATTTAAATTATCTTCTTCTGAATAAAAAAACGGCTGGCCTTTATTAGTGTAAGGCCAGCGATTATATAAGGCCAGTGATCGGAACAGGCCTATGCATGTTCCGATCACAGAGATACTGCAAACGAACGCAACAGAAGGGTTAAGATAAGACAATGGTTTACAAAAACTGTTCTCGGAGATTCCACATCAGAAACATGAGAGGTAGGCCTATCTGGCGTAGATTTATATGTGGGGTTATATAGTCTATACATTTAGTTGCTCAGATGTTCATGAATTGTAACTGGACATATTAAGATCGCAGTAGACACCTGCAAACGTAGAATACATTAAGGATAAAAATAAACTCAGAGACAGATATACAATTTCCAATACATGCAAGGAGTGAACCATCGGAATATTTCGTTGATCACGTTGTGGTTCCGTTATTTATTGCGAACTGGTCTAAACTGAATGAAGAATCAACATCGGTTAAAAAAATAAATAAAAAAATAAATATTCGCGGTCAAAAAAAGTAGCGACATATTATTATGTTTGGCAGAATCAGCTGATCGGTTGATAACAAAGCAGGAAGTTTATGTTAGCGCGCATGCGCTGAGTGTAAGGGCATTTTTTTTTGTGTGTGTGTGTGAGATCTCCAGCAGCCAGCTAGCTTGACTTAGCCCCTTTACTAAGACAAAGAAGGCTTGTGGCGAGACTGAGTGGAAACAGTTCAAAACAACGGACGATGACACAAGCCGCTGTGATGTGAAGCCACACGCTTTAGCTCACACATAAGGATGCATGATAATAAAAGGTGTGTTGTTAAAACGTCTTTTTTAAACTTTTCGCAATTGCTTTGGATACATTAGCTCCAGCTAGCCGCTAGTTAGCCGCCGCTAGCCTTGTTTTTCCACCTGTAAGCGGTGGCGTTTCGCTCCCTCTCTGAGTGCTAATGTAAGCTAGCTGCCCATACCAGCTCGGGATGGAGAGCCCCCCATTTCTTCTCGGTCGGGGTGTTCTTCTACATTCTCGTTTCGTCGTGAACACCAGGATCCATTAAGGTGTATTTTGTGTATTTGTATTTGAGGGCTGTGATTTCCCACGGAGCTGAAGGCTTTAACGTTCGGATGATCTGCGTTGATGGGGCTAGCATCTAGCTAGTGCAAACGTTAGCTGCTTACCAGCTGGCAACGTTCTTTTCATTTAATAGAGTTGTTGTATGTAGACGTTTGACGTCTGCACTTGTCTTTGAAATGGCCAACTTTTCGATCAAACGATATAAAGCAAAACTTGTCCGCACCTGGCTACTAGCGCTAGCATGCTAGCTAACGTCAGCTAGTCAACTTTGACTTTTCATTACATGTCTTCGTCCAGGCCTGTCAGGGTGTCACTACATGGACCAAACATGAGCCTATGAAGCCAATTACGAGCCTAGGCTGTATTGATGATTAGTTATTTCTCTTTATTTGGTCGTTCACCAGTCATATCATAGCTGTCTTATATCATACCCACGACTGCATCTCCCAAGACATATCTAAAGCTAATGTCGATATTAACATGCAAAGCATAATAAAGTGGATTAGGATGGCCATATGTTTGATCTGGGACTCAACCTGCAATCGGATTTGTTTTGTAATGTTTTGGAACGCAAGTGTCTGCTATGGTGATGATAGTAGCACTTGCTTGTTAACGTGGCAGGGAGAGATGCTAACACACACCATTACATTCGGTTTTCATACGTTTTTTTTCAAATGGACATTTTGTAAGTGTTCATTAATATTGTATGCTGGTCATCTGAGGTAACATCCTTGTAAACCACAATTTACGAATGTCACAGCCGTATTGCAGTTGCTACGTTTAAAAGTATACTACTGTAAACAAGTAGGCCATACACAACATTGTATTTCCATAAGATATTGACACTATTTATGACGGACATCATCACATGTGTGGTTTGGAACTATGTTAAAATGTTTATATAACGTTAAAGGTTTATTAAATATGTATTTTTTATTATAGAGTGGGATCTGGAGACAAGACCATGAAGCATCCAGCGATACCTTAGTTAAATCCAATCTTTGTACATTTCAAACACTCAGAGGTATGTTTCCAAATGTATTTGAATATACCAAAAGTAAATGGAAGTTTTCATAAAAGGCAAATATTTTTCTTGTAGAAACTAGAAGCCACCTTTAACACGAATCTGACTTATCTGACTACATACTGCCAATGTTAAATGCCTTGGGATCTGTTTACTTTTTGCCAATTGTTCTTCTCTACTCTTGGACGGTGCTGCTTTTGAAACTTCTTGGCGGGCACTGGCCGTTGATTCCATCAACAGTGCTCATTTCTTTTCTCCATGACAGGGTAGATTTGGAAGTCTTGTATAGTGAACACAAGACCCGATTATGCACTTCCTCTCTTTTGTAAAAGGCCAAACTATACTCGTTTGGTTAATCTCCGTCTTCACACATTTTCTGGGTCAACACATTGAAACGTGTCCCCAATAGTTTGTCACGTTTGCAGATTTTACGGTTTCAAACAGTGAAAGGCAGTGATTAAAGAAGGGATTGGTGTCTTTTGGTGAGTTTATAGGCAATTCATGTTTATAACTAGATGAGCCTTTTGGTCATTGCTCCTAGCTTTTGGTATTACCTTGAACATGTGCAATAGGTTAATATTGTCCTGCTAAAAAACGGTGTACTACTGATTGTGTTCTGTAATCTGTAGACTGCGGTGCATGTCACTGCAGTACATGTCACATTTCATTATCTGACAATAGTTATACACAAGTTATATAGGCATTGCTTGTGAATGAGGTTAGCTCTGTGGGCATAGCTCATTGTGATAATCCTATTAACTCAAGAACAGTGTCATATTTAGAAGAGTTACCATGTAGAGCACATCGTGACTCGTTTGAAACCATTCAAAGATCAATGGTGTGGGTGACTTCATTCTGCTGATAACGGATGCATCTCTTTAGTGTTTTGACTAGCTGTCAGGGACTGTTCACTGATTGTCAAAGGACCTCTTAAACAGTTAACAATCGGCAAAGTGTGATCATGTGGAGAGCATCAAAATACTTTTCAGTCAAATGAATCACATCCTGTTTGTCGTAATGTACCTCTGGGAGCAAAGTGTGCCTTTGGAGCTCTGGTTTTGGTTTGAGAGAAAACCACTGTTGTTGAGACGGCCTGTACGTGTTAATTTACTTTGTTTGTGTGAGTTTGTTTGTGTAAATCAATAATGTCCAGGGTGTCTCTCCCTGCCAGGTAACGTGGCACAGGTCTTAAGGACGTCAGCAGCCTCCTCTAAGCTGGTGATGTCACGGGTTCCCACCCCCCCTCCGCCCGGGGAGATGTCCAGTGGCCCAGTGGCGGAGAGCTGGTGCTACACCCAGGTAAGCAACACTCCTCCACCGGGCTCACAAAACCTCATCACACACCTCAGACGCAAGGCCCGCGCCTGGTCCTTGAACTCTCTTCAAGCCTTTGAAACAAGATTGCGATACGATTAGAGAAGCTGAAGACTATAAAGGGCTGAGGGAGAATGGGTGACGGTGTTTAGTTGGCCGAGTAAATGTTTCCTGTCATTGTTACGCAGCGGTCGTGATTCTTCTTCATGGGGATCAATGGCTGTATGGGCTTGGCTTTGTTTTGTTTTTAAACAAATTGAATTTGATGATTGTTCTATTTTTTATTCTTGTTTCTTATACAATTTTTCCGAGAACATTTGTTGTAATATATATACACTTTACTTCTCTTTCACTCTTACTTGCGATGGTGCTTCTGGTGCAGGCGTTTTCACAGGAAGCATCAAGTTTTCAACTGTTGTGAAGCTTGTTGATGCTGATGCTAAGGGCTTATACACAAGTGTATTTGTTGAAGCCTTTTTTTGTAAATATATATATATATATATACATACATACAGGAAGTGGGATTCAAACTTGAGGTTTGAATCAGGGAGTAGTTATTTAAAGCGGTAGGTATTATCTATAAAGTAAGTGATGGTAATTTAAGATCTCTCTCCAATTTTTTTCAATTGTTTCCAGCACAGTGAGTGGACTGTCGCAAGAGAATTCAAAATACAAGACTCGATCAAAGTAAACCAACCCGGGGTACTGAGTAAACAGAAGTTTACTACTCAGAATTCACAGCTTATCTCATCTCTGTGAAACGACATATTTACTTTAGGCTTTAACCGGGACAATACATGAGGAATCTTATTTGGTGATACAGGATTCAATTTGATCATGCAAAAGTTACTAAACCTGCTGCCAAGCTGTGTGCTGTAGGTTTAAATATTAGGTTGCATTGATTTGGAAGAATCACTTTTGGTTATTTTTTGCGGTTAAGCTAGTCTTCAATTCATGGTCTCCTAGTGTGACACACAGAAGACTTGGCGTCGTTCAAACAGAATCCTCTGTAGACCTATCAAAGACTGTTTGAGTGATCACTCTGTTTACGTGTTACCATATGAGACCACGGTGTAAACATCTGTTGGGCCAGAGCGTTTGCCCACACAGAGCTCGCCAAGTGCACAAACCCACCATAGTAGTCGTTCTCAACCCCAGTCACGCCCTGCTCACCCTAACCAAAAGTATTTGTTTCTCAACACAATATTCACCACTTTTCCGTGACCACACCTTAGTTGTCTGAGCATCTCCCCGAAGTCACAAGTATCAATAATATTACATCTGGCAGAGCAGGTTATCAGCGCAGGTTGTAACAGTAGAGCCAGAGGTTCGTCTGAATGAAGAATGCAGGGTTACTGGATCATTAGCACAAACGTAGTCTAGACTTGTGTTTAATCACTTTTTAAAGTCGGTGGCCTGGCCAAAGCTGCATATTATTTCCATTAAATGCACTGCAGTGAGGTCTCTGCTGTACAAGAGACAAACAGATGTGGACAAAGCTTGTACTGTGTTTACGTTTTACTGCCTGGCTTGTTGATTGCTTTTCTCAGAACGGTTTATCACGATGTGATGAGGACTTCATTCGGCCTGCTCAGTTAGAGGTCTTGTTTTAGCTGTCTGCTCGGTTTGGTCTTATAGCCCTCTGTTTACTTAGCTCTTAAGTTTAGCCCCTGGCTCAGTTAGCTCTATTATTTAGCCCCCTCCTCAGTTAGCTCTAATGTTTAGCCTTCTGCTCAGTTAGCTGTCATGGTTAGCCCTCTGCGGCATTATACTTTATGTATTGGCGCTACTCTGTAAGCTCAGGTTTAGCCTTCTGCTCTGTTTGCTTTTATGTTCAGCCCTCTTCTCAGTTAGCTCTCATGGTTAGCCCTCTGCTCAGCTAGCTCTCATGTTTAGCCCTCTGCTGGGTTGGCTCTCAAGTGAAGCTCTCAGCTAGCTCTCAGGTGTAGCCCTCTGCTTAGCTAGCTCTCATGTTTAGCCCTCTGCTCAGCTAGCTCTCATGTTTAGCCCTCTGCTCAGCTAGCTCTCAGGTGTAGCCCTCTGCTCAGCTAGCTCTCAGGTGTAGCCCTCTGCTCAGCTAGCTCTCAGGTGTAGCCCTCTGCTCAGCTAGCTCTCAGGTGTAGCCCTCTGCTCAGCTAGCTCTCAGGTGTAGCCCTCTGCTCAGCTAGCTCTCAGGTTTAGCCCTCTGCTCAGCTAGCTCTCAGGTTTAGCCCTCTGCTCAGCTAGCTCTCAGGTTTAGCCCTCTGCTCAGTTAACCTGGTTCTCAGTGATTCCCCTTCTGTCCCCCCCAGGTAAAAGTAGTGAAGTTTTCCTACATGTGGACCATCAACAACTTCAGCTTTTGCCGAGAAGAGATGGGCGAGGTGTTGAAGAGCTCAACGTTCTCCTCCGGCCCTAACGACAAGATGAAATGGTTGGTATCCCGGCTAAAGCAGCTCTCTGGAATCCATTCGGTTATCACCTCAATAATGATTCAGACTTAAGTCCCTCAAGGCTCCGTCGCAGCACAGGCTCTCACCCCAAGCAGGCTTATCGCACCTGTGATTTGAAGCATTTATTCCTTTTTGTTGTTTGTTTGGTCCGTAACGCCCTAACAAATACTTTTATCTCTTCTCTTCGGCAGGTGTTTGCGAGTCAATCCCAAGGGACTGGACGACGAAAGCAAGGATTACCTGTCATTGTATTTACTACTCGTGAGCTGTCCGAAAAGCGAAGTCAGGGCCAAGTTCAAGTTCTCCCTGCTCAACGCCAAGCGGGAGGAGACGAAGGCCATGGGTGAGCAGCGCCACACGGTTCCATTGTTTCCTCCCCTTTTGGGTTTTGTTGTTCTGCGTTTGACTCGCGGGGCATGGTGCCTGCCCCTTGGCGTATGTGTGATTGGTGTTTTTTCCTTTGACGCCGCCACAGAAAGCCAAAGAGCGTACCGCTTTGTCCAGGGCAAGGACTGGGGCTTCAAGAAGTTCATTAGGAGGGACTTCCTGCTAGACGAGGCCAACGGACTCCTGCCGGATGACAAGCTCACATTGTTCTGCGAGGTAATTGTCGGGTTTCTACGTAGGATTTCCTTTATTCGGCCCGAGCTGAATGAGAATAATGGAGCCTATCTCCGCTTGATAATTGTTGCAGCCATCTCTTGTTGCGAAGCACAAAACAAAAGTACTCATTTAAATTTTTTTGATTTTCCTCCACTTCCTGAACAAAATGTGCTGCTTTCTCCCCCCCCCCCCCCCATAATTGATGACTGAGGTAGAACATGGCTGTTATGGCTTTGGTCGTGTTTTTCATGTGTTATTTGTCATGCAATATGTAATGCTGCTTGGCTGTGTGATGTTTGTCTGTTTTGGTCTGGTGCATTTTTATTAGCACTGAAATCGTGCAAATACTCCTGCAACAACCTTTTTAGTTGGAAAGGCAAACTCATCTTATTCATTCTCAAATGAGGTGTCAATGTTATGGCCACATTCAATCATAGGCACAGAAAGACAGCTGTTGCGGTTTTTTAAGTCATCAAAAAGGAATCCACTAAGAAACGCTGCAGTCGCTCGCTTCAGGGCAGAGAACCAATATGCTGAGGATATCTTAAATTCTTTCTTTTACTCTGAAGTTGCACAAACGGGAAGGTCAGTGTTCTTGCCGCACCGACCTTCCACAACGTGTCGGCTCCAAGGCGTCCGCAGCACTGTGCTCTCCCTGGGAGTGCAGAACCTCCACGCGTCTTGGCCACACCGGTCCGTTGGTAGCTTGTTGATCAGATACTCGGAAGCTCATCTTCCGCACCATGTGATGTTTAGAGAGATCGAAAGACTGCGAGCTCATAACAAGAAAGGGATAGCTACGAATTCCTCGGCTGCACGGATGACAAACATGTGACGTTAATTGTCTGATCGTTAACAGGAAGCGCGATCAGTCTGAAGCGTGGCTGGCTTTATATGAATAGGTGAATTTATCCTAGTCTTTTTTGATTTGTTTCAAGTTTTACATTCCTCCAACGGTCGTCAGAACTTTCCCTGTGAGACGTTGCCACATGCAAAGCACTCCGAGCGATTTTTGTTATTCAAACTCCTCCGACGTGGCTCTGCTTGCCAACTCTTCTCTATTATGACAAAACATTTCCACAGACTCCCCGCATCGGACCCACACCGCTGTGTGTCAGATGGCACGTTGACCTTACCACTTGTGCAAAGGACCGTAAAAAGCCAAGGAAAAATATGCTCAACATTATTAGGGAGCCTGACATTTCTATGAGTGATGAAGGCTCTGCTTGAGACGGCAATCGAATAGATCCTGTGTCTTTTGTGTTGTTAGTCTAGACACCAGCCTTGTTTGTTCTGTCTCTTAAGCAGACTACGCTTTAGAGGACTATTTGATCTGGGTTTAGTTGCGTTGGTTATATATATATATATATACTTGTTTAATATCAGCAATGTGACACCATTTACTGAATGTTTCTTCTGTTTTAATTGGAAAGTGCTCTAGGCATAACATGTTTCTGTTTAGATAGAGGTTACATTCTGTTATTTAGCCCGACTTGTTGTCTGAAAATACATTGGCATTACATTTCCAGTGTCGGCGGGATTCGATGTTGAGACGGAAGGCCTTTTAAATATCAGTGTGTGGTTGCTGTTTGCTTCAGTGGAAAGTTCACTGCCCCCCTCCCCACCCCTGACATCATTTACCTTGTCACTAATAGCACTTATATAAACAAGTAATTGGATTCAATGTGTCAGGAAGAATAAATGTTTGCTGAAATGTATCTTTTCAAGGGGCAGGATAAACGAGGTTCCCCCCCTCATTAAGATTGAAATGACATTAGCCCCGTAATTCCAGGACTCACTGGCAGTCAACCTGAACACGGTTGTTGTAAGTTCCACATTTCCGGAGAAATAGGCAATTTCATAAACCAATTAGGTTGAAATTGGCGATCGATTGTCTCCTCAATGTTAATTGGGTATTTCAGCAAAAATGAATTAATCTGGGTTGCAATTGTTTTTTCACAATTAAGATCTGTTACATCCTAGTGTTCCCACCTAACCGATTGCCGTTTCGTAAAATTGAAAATTTGGACAATCTAGTACTCTAGTAGCTCCCAGCGGGATAAAAACCGACTGTTTTTAAAATGACCTTTCTAACACAATTCCCTCACCCAATCTTTAGACAATAGTTTGACGTGTGTGTGATGTTGCCCTCCCTCCCCCCAGGTGAGCGTGGTCCAAGACTCGGTCAACATCTCGGGCCAGTCCAACATGAACATGCTGAAGGTACCCGAGTGCCAGCTGTCTGACGACCTGGGGAACCTGTGGGAGTGCTCGCGCTTCACCGACTGCAGCCTCTACGTGGGGGGGCAGGAGTTCAAGGCCCACAAATCCATCCTGGCAGGCAAGACCCTCGTCAATTCTCCTCCTCCTCCTCCTCCTCACACCCCACCTCCGTCTCACACTCCTCCTCACACCCCGTCTCCCTCACCTGCCCTCACACCGAGCAGGGAAAGCGCAGGTGTTCCACGGACACCTGATGTCAGATCTGCTGACACCAGTTTATGGATATCTTTATTTTTCCACACATACTGTTGATTTTGTGTTTGCAGACACAGATTAGTAATCAAGACGGGCTTCCTTAGTTTGGTGTCGGAAGTTTAAATATGTGGTGCAGCGATTCTTGAAGTGCCATGCTGATGGAGTTAAAGAGCCATTGAGCCCAAAACGCGACGGGAACGTTCCAGTTTGATCCGGACGCAGATCGGACACGGAGCTTCCTGAAAGTATACACATCGTCACGATGAAGGAGTGAGGTGTTTGTGGGAGGTTGGAGAGGATTTAAGCCTCTCCGATAAGTGTAGTATGAGGCTACGGCATGTGTTTGGAGGTGCAGTTTATTTTGATGTCTGCCCCCGAGTGGGGGTCAAGCTTCTCGGCAGAACGCCACGCTGAGCGACCACATTCCATATACAACATCGCTAATTTTACAGAAAATTCGAATTCCAGCTGACGCCGTGAGTTCTCCGGCTCTTTTAGAAAACTTGCTATTCCAAAAGTCTTAAATAAAAGATAAAATCAATATCCGGCAAAAAAAACAACATCTCCTTCATCGGATTGTATGATTTAAAGTCTAAGGAGACACTTAAAACCCAGACCCTTGGTGTTGGCGTAGAGAGGGAGATAAAGGGTGTGTGAACACATATGGTTGCATGATTCTGCGTAATGCGCGTCGTCCCGGCGGGGCCCGTGGTTTCCTCCTGTGGCAGCGTCCCTCCTCTCTGTCGGAGCGTGTTCGGCCCCTGATAAGCCCCCCGCGAGGAGCCTCCCTGTCCCTGGGTGAGGGGCAGCAGCAGAGGCCTCTGCCGCAGGCTTTAATCCCAGCTCCCTGGCCCGCTTCAGGGGCCCCGGCCCTCTTCAGGGGCCCCTCCATCAGGGGCTCTCTGCGTTAGACACGGTGGCAGCTGTTCAGGCCAGCAGGACCCAAGGCGGATGGCAGATTAAACGACAAATTAGGGGCAGATTTGGAGGATTTACGGAGCGTTTAATTAGAATTTGTCCTATTTCTTGGTGTTCGACATGAGGACATTTGATGTCACTAACGTGGGTTGTCGTTGGCGATGCCTTGATTGGTCTTTGCATAGTACACGCTGTTCCAGGCATGATCAATTCCTCATTCGTTCATTTTCGGTATTGATCGATTGATTAATGTCCAAATTCCTTTTGATTATTAATGGAAATGTACTGACTGTCGTTCATGTTTTCCTTACAGCGCGATCCCCGGTTTTCAATGCAATGTTTGAACATGAAATGGAGGAGAGTAAAAAGGTGAGCTGACATTAACTATTTTATATTTCTCTCGTGTTACTTTCCTCGATTTATTGCAATTCACTATAACCGCTCGGCTGAGGCTGAATTTATTGTGCTGAAATCGTATCGATTAGTACACTCTGAGCTTGTGCCTTTCCTCTCCTCCCCCCCCACCCACCTTCTTTTGGATTGGAACATTTCTTTGAGGTTTTTTTTTTTTCTAATCTAGTATTGACTGCTTCTCCCCAGAACCGTGTTGACATCAGCGACGTGGACCCTGACGTCTTCAAAGAGATGATGGGCTTCATCTACACCGGCAAAGCGCCCAACCTCGAGAAAATGGCCGATAACCTGCTCGCGGCGGCCGATAAAGTGAGCACGGCTCCCAGGCGCGTTGCGGCCCCAGACCCTGATCGTGCAGCGTAGATGCTGCTTGTTTATTTCTTAAATCCCGGGCAGGTTTCATTGTTTTATATTCAGCAGGGGGCTTCCTTTGGTACCTCGTCATCCGGGCTAATGTTTTGCCGTCAAATACCACTTGATTTTGCTCGTCCGTGACTTGGACTCCAAACACTTGCTTAGCCAAAGGCGTTGCTTCCACACGCTACACCATCACCACCAAAATAAACATTGCCTAATACGAAACAGAACACCTGACTTCAAACGCTGAGACCCTCGCTGCATAGTTTCCCCCAAGTGGAGTTGTTTGCCTTGACTTTGTTCTTTTTTTTTTTTTACTTCTTTAAAAGGAAAAAATCTGTCGCTGCAGTGTGGGTTTAAAATGTCAAACTGTACGGCACTCCGGCTCCCTGGCCCAGCCCTGACCTCAGAAATGTCCCCCCCTCTCTCTCTCTCTCTCCCCCCCCCCCCCCCCCCCACTCCTCTTCCCAGTACGCTCTGGAGCGTTTAAAGGTCATGTGCGAAGAGGCCCTGTGCAACAGCCTCTCGGTGGAGAACGTGGCGGACACCCTCATCCTGGCAGACCTGCACAGCGCTGAGCAGCTCAAAGCACAAGCCATAGATTTTATCAACAGGCAAGTGTCTCCTCCTCCACTCCCCCTCCTCCTCCCCCTCCCCCCCAAACCCCCCACCCCAGCCACCCCCCCCCCCAAAAAAAAAGGAGGGGGCCAAAAAAAACTCCCTGTGATAAATTTCTGCTGCCATTTCTGTTTACCAGTCTTGAATGCTTACCTTTTTATCTCGCCGCCATAGGTGCAGTGTCCTGAGACAGCTGGGCTGTAAAGATGGGAAGAACTGGAATAGCAAGTATGTAATTAGCTGATAGAAGTGACACAAGATTAATAACGGGGCTTCTTATCTCGGTTCCCCCAAACCCGACTGCATTAGAATTCTCTCCCCCCCCTTTTTTTTTTTTCCACTGCGAGCTCCGGCACACTCTACCGCGCCGCGCGGCTCGGCTCGTCCTGCGAGCCGTCCCCCCCTATCTCCTGGATCGTCGCTTTATTAATAGACTCATACCTGGGGGAGGGGGCGGAGCGAAGGCGGAAACGGGCAATATTGTGGGAGCTATTCTGCCAGGAACGCGCCGTTTAAAATGAGAGTTTGATTTAGCATGTTGTGGCTGTAGGACACCTTGAGGGGGGGGGTCCTCTTTAGTGTGAGCTTAGCGGGATGTGGTTCCTCATGCGACCGCCACCTGTGAGCTTTTAATTTCATCTGATGGCACTTTGATGTCTGTGGTCATTGAGTGTCGGGGGCCCGGTTTTCGTCAGGCTCCGGTTCCTCGCGGGGAGGTGGGGGGCCCGGTTCCTTGTCGGGAGGCCACGTTCCTCGCGGGTGGGGGGCCTGGTTCCTTGTCGGGGGGCCCGGTTCCTCGCCGGGGGGTCCGGGTCCTCGTTCGCCGGGGGGCCCGGTTCCTCGTCTTTGGGCCTGGTTCCTTGACGGGGAGTGCCCGGTTCCTCATCGAGGTCCCGGTTCCTCATCGAGGTCCCGGTTCCTCATCGGGGGGCCCGGTTCCTCGTCTTTGGGCCTGGTTCCTGCGGTTCCTTCGCCGGCGAGGTCCCGGTTCCTCATCGAGGTCCCGGTTCCTCATCGAGGTCCCGGTTCCTCATCGGGGGGCCCGGTTCCTCATCGGGGGGCCCGGTTCCTCGCCGGGGACCCCCGGCTGTAGGACACCTTGAGGGGGGGCCCTCTTTAGTGTGAGCTTAGCGGGATGTGGTTCCTCATGCGACCGCCACCTGTGAGCTTTTAATTTCATCTGATGGCACTTTGATGTCTGTCATTGAGTGTCGGGGGGCCCGGTTTTCGTCGGGCTCCGGTTCGTCGCGCGGGGGAGGGGGGCCCGGTTCTTTGTCGGGGACCACGTTCCTCGCGGGTGGGGGGCCCGGTTCCTAGTCTTTGGGCCTGGTTCCTTGACGGGGAGTGCCCGGTTCCTCGTCGAGGTCCCGGTTCCTCGTCGAGGTCCCGGTTCCTCGTCGGGGTGGGGGGGGGGGCCTGGTTCCTTGTTGAGGTCCCGGTTCCTCATCGGGGGGGCCGGTTCCTCATCGGGGGGCCCGGTTGCTCATCGGGGGGCCCGGTTCCTCGCCGGGGGCTGCCCGGTTCCTCGCCGGGGGCCCCGCGACGAGAACCGGGGCCCCCGGCGAGGAACCGGGCCTCAGCCTGGCCCCGGTCCCCACCCCTGTTCTCCTCGCTGACGTCCTGCCGTCTGTCCCCTGCAGCCACGCCACGGACATCATGGAGACGGCGGGCTGGAAGTCCATGATCCAGTCCCACCCACACCTCGTGGCAGAGGCCTTCCGCGCCCTGGCGTCCGCACAATGCCCCCCCTTCGGTCTGCCTCGGAAGCGCCTAAAACAGTCGTGACCGACCCCGGCTCCCCCGGCAGCAGCAGCACCACCCCCCGCCCCCACCACACCCAGCCCCAGCCTGTGGCCCTGTAGGACTTTTTTTACTGGAGGAGTGACGCACGGAGGACGTGGCCGGAGACGGACTTGAGGTCAGAGCTCTGTGCCACCACACACCACCACCACAGTGGGGCGGCGGCGGCGGCGGCGGGCTACCCCCCCACCCACCCCGGCAACAAGAGTACAGTACGAGTGAAGTATCGGTTCGGCCGTGCGGGCGGACGAACGGACGGACGGACGCGCACGTGACACGGAGGTGAGGGCGAGAGAGGGATGGGATTTGAACCGCGGCGGCGTTCCGTTGTCTCGTTCCGGCCGCTCCCGGCGAGAACCTCTCCGGTCCGGGAAAGAGGCGTGTTCTTCTGCTGTTTTTTTTTTTTTTTTTTTTTTTTCCTTCCTTTTATTTTTATTTTGATTTCCACTTACTTTCAAAATGGCCTTAATATATATCTGCCATTGCTCTGGAGCGCGTCTAGAGACCCTTTGTCTATTTTTCTCTGTGCCTGCCTTGTTCCCGTGACCAGGCCTCCTCCAGATTGCACTAGTTCCCATGGATATAGTCTTTTTTTCATATGAAGTTCTATACGCATCAAAGGGTTTGATGAAAATGGGAAGATATTATATATTTCTAATGTTTAGCCCGTTTTGAGACTAGACATTATCCACAAACAAAAGAAAACAACAACACATGAAACGTCGCGAGCGAACGCTTTTCAGTGCAAGGTCAACTCTTTACACTTTTTAAAAAGATGACTATGCCCCATATTGATGGCACCATTTCTATGTAAATGAAAATTTGAACCATCTTCAGAAGACCAGTGTAAACGACAGTATGTTCAGATGTGTATTTTTTGGGGTGGGGAGGGAGGGAGACCACAATAACAACCCAGTGTCCTAAAGACCCTGTGTTGACGTTTAATTTCTACGTATGGCAGTGATTGTCAATACTCTGGCCCCTGGTCTAATTTTTGTTTTTTCATTTTATTTAAAGAGTCAACACACAAATCAAACCCCAGGACTCGCAACGAAGCTAGCGCAACGGTGGTTTCTGATTGGCTCAAAGTGGTGCCGTGTGGTCCCACTTAACTTAAGGGACACCCCCCCCCCCCCCTCCCCGGCGGCAGTTTCAGCCAATCAGAGCAATGCTTTTGCTTGCAGTGAGAAGAAGGAGCAAGCCAGTTTTCACTTGTCGGTCTGAGGTTTGGTTTCCGGTGTTCTCTTTAAAACCATTGGACGAATATGGGGACTATTTACCCGTTCTATTTGACATATAATCCAGAAACATAGGTCTGTGAACTGCTATAGATAAAAATTTTCCAGAGAATTTAGCTTTCCATAGTATTACCAACTTGCGAATATTATATACTCGATATATTGTGGTTAACAAAAAAAAATGGAGAGTCTAATGCATGGTCATGTGCTGTTGAAAAAAAAAGGTGTTCTCGTACCGATTTATTGTTTTTGTTTCGTTTTTTTTAAAGCCAACATTTCTCTGCAACGATCGGAATAACTTGTGCAGAACGAAGAGGAAAATGGTTAATGTGTGGGGAGGGGACGGGGTTGGGGGGGAAACCGTTGACTCCAACCTGCTTGGATTTGTATAGGATGCTGAGCATCACTACTCTTGGAGCATTGTACTTATGTGTGTGGACGGGGGGGGGTGGGGGGGTGGGAGGGGTGGGGGGGGTCCGGGGGTGGTTTATCTGGTTACCTGTTGATCCACCTTGTTTCCTTACAAAGTATGGTATGAACGGCGCTTTGGAAGATGTTGTAAATTAACAGAGTAGCATCCGTTTATGAATGGCGTTACTCACGGTCCAGTGTCACGATGTTGTTGGAACTTTTTTTTTTTTTTTTTTTGGAAGAGGAAAAAAACATGAAGTTGTCTGCAAGAATGCCTGCATTAACCCATTAAAACTTTTTTTTCCAGCAGTATGGGTTGGCCCGTTTCCCTTTTTAAAAGTACACATCGGCACATTGGTTTTCAAATCCGGTTGTGTCATGTTCAGAGATGATGGCGTCCGGCTTTATTTAGCCTTTCAGAGACCGCCGTGTCTGCACTGCAGTTGTTCACAAATGTCACAATGACGATTCAATTATAAACCCCCTTTAATTTTTTGCGCTGTAGGTTCCGGTAAAAAAGCAAGAAAATGCCCATTTCTAACGAAACTAGGTTAAGATTCATGACATTTCATTCACATTGCATAATAAAGGACATTAACGCATGTGTTTTTTATTACAAGCGCATTATTAACTGTGATTGTTTTTTTAAATGTAGCTGAACATACCAACCTTTCAAAAAAAATGCATGAAAAATGAAATCTACTTTAGTAAAATGTGATCGTGTTGCCTCTAAACAGACAGAGGTTTTAAAGGGCATTACCGCTAATTGGGGCATTAGCAGAACTATTAAAAAACGAACACAGTGAGGTTTGTATTAATACATGAATAGACTAATCAGAGAACGACCATGGCGCTCTGTGAGGAACAGACGTCTTCTGAAGGAGCTACTTGGAAGACGCCCCTCTCGCACTCTCGCTCCACAGACCCACAGAGTTACGCCCTGATATCATCTGCACTTAAGCACACCCCCTCCCTGACTGCACCATTTATCTCTGCCCCCCCCCCCCCCCCGCTCCCTCTCCATGCTACCTACACACGAGCCCTCCGGTATCCAGCTATGGAGAGACTCTACCGCTCAGAGCTCCACAGACGCACTCCTATCAGCTTACCTCTGGTCCCCATAGCCCAGAGTTAGGAGGTGGGTCTACCGCTCAGAGCTCCGTCCCCCAAAGGCCGTCCACTGTAGGACGCTGGTTAACAAGGAACCGCAAACCGATTAGACCCTAGCTTCCTCTTTTCTGCAGTACGCGTTTAAACTATTGGAGGGAATTGCTTGTTTTGAGTTGGTCTTTCATTGGAGGAGATCCAACAAGACTATTTAGTTTTTTTCCTCTGCCAGGGCATCAGAATCCAAAATCTTTACTTTCAGGTTTTGATCTACAAATTACTTAAGCATAGACCCTTTAAAAAGGGCCTATACTTGATTACCATACACCATATTTTCATAATTCTTTCATTTAAAAAAACAAAAAGAAAAATATTTTACCTCAATCCACTCAAAAAAAAAACGGACAAATTGACCATGCACATTAGAGCTTGTCCACCTATAAGTGTATCCATATGTCCCCACTCCCGTGTGTGTGTGTGTGTGTCTGTGTGTGTGTGTGTGTGTGTGTGTGTGTGTGTGTGTGTGTGTGTGTGTGTGTGTGTGTGTGTGTGTGTGTGTGTGTCTCTGTGTGTGTGTCTCTGAGGCGACCTGCCTCTTCAGAGTGGATGCTTCGCCCCTGATCAGATAAGAGTAATGGAAGGGACTGAAAGACCCCTGTCCCTGATGGTCATGGGGAAATTGATGTGCTCCCCGAGGTGCAGCTTCCCGCATCATGCTTGTCTGAGGACACAGATTTATAGCCCATTAAAAAGCCCCACTGATACGTTGGCTCCAGCGGCGTGCTTATCCTGTGGTGTGGAGAGGGTGTGTACCAGATATATGACACGGGCCGTTGAAAGTTTAAATAAGGTTTTTTAATGCCTTTTTAAAAACCTAAACTGATCTTTTACAAACAACTTTGATTTTTTTAACAAAAGAAATGCCCTATTAAATATTCCAAAGTGACCATTTTTACTTACACTATACACACAGCAGTGGGTTACGCGTATTTTACAGAAGGAAAATAACTTTCAACAAATCACAAGCGGATAAATCCGCAAAGAAACTGTGTAGTCCCCAAGGTTTACATAAAAACTCAATAAAGACTCACTAAAAATATCAATAGACGACTTAAAACTATCGCTTAACAAACACCAGAATTAAAGTAAACAGTTTTACAGCTCGATATTATTTTCTCTGGGACAAATAAAACTAACATCTTTTATCTCTAATGCCATTTGTCAACACGCTTGGGATTGAGGGGGATCAAGATTGCATACGTCAAGGTAACATACGGCATTTTCACAAAAAGGGGATAGAATTAAAACACCAACATAGATAAACAGATTCAGGTATTTCATCATACCGCTTTATGTGTATAATCTGACGGTAGCATTTACAGATATAAAAACAAACAACTTATAGGGCAAAAAGGTACATTTCTTTACATGAATTATTGACGTGATTGATTGCAACCCATGGATACAGAAGGAAACATTCGAAACCCAATATAATCAGTTCACATATTTTACGTTTCGTTTCACAAGTATTGGCTGGTGCTGAAGCGATACCTGTCCTATTTATGCAAGGTCCATAAATCATTCTGATTCTACGTTCTGAATGCATTATTTTTTTTTCCTGCTTTCGCCTTTGCTCGCTTTTGGCATTGAGTAAATGAGAATGTGCGCTCTAATTAAAACCTATTAAAGACAAGTGATGTCAGGGCTGGTAGAAGGACCATGACAAAGTGCTGTTAATTATCTGCCAGTCTCACTAAATCCACCTGTCCTGCAATTATCGCTTTCATACACCTCTCCCGACACATTAATCCGCTGTTGGCTTTCCAAAAGGAGGCGCACGTGCCTCAACACTGCATCCCTCAAATGCCAACGCTGCAATGTACGATTAGTTTTAGGGTACGCGTAATCTTTGGACGTCTTTAGTAGCAAGCCAATCCAATTAGTCAAAAAAACAATGCCGTGTTCTAGATGATGTATTCTAATAGGCAATATTGTGTCTTATGTAGTTTGTAACGACCCAGTTCTCGGAATACTTTTGGTTTTATTTGTATTTTTTTTATTAGCACTGGAACCCAGTGAGAAATATAAATCTGAAGTTAAACTGTACGAGGGAGAAAACGTGCTCCTGTTGAGGTAAAGAGAATGAGATCCATTCGTTTATTTTTTTACTCTTCCAAAGTAAAAGCGGCGCTAATGTCCCGGAGTCGGGCTCCGTTCTCTGAACCGAGGCCGAGCCTACGGCCTTCCCCGGTCGTAAACATCTGGACGGTATACTCATTACCAGTAGCCTTTATTTTTTTGATACACAGAAAACGCATACGTGTGCTAGTGATGAAAAGCGGTTTCAGAATAAGTGGGTCATAGCGTGGTTCAGCGGCAGATCAACCACAGCCGACTTCTACACTCGGGTAAACAATATATACATTTCTTTCGGTTGAAATGAAACACGTTTAAATTTTCTACAGGTAAAGCGAGGAGGAGTGCGTCCCCTCTGAGGGTCTCCTCAGTGTCCACGGCGGGCGGGAGATCACAGCTTGACGTCGGGTGGGGGGGGGGGGGAGGATGAACAGCTATTCGAATTCGACATTTACATCTTCTCTTTTTCGGGCGGGTCACCCGGTGGAGGAGTAGGGCATGTCACTGTGGTAGTTGTAGTCGGGGCACACCTTCTGCACCAGTTTGTAGTCGACGCTGTAGAAGGCGATGTAGATGCAGATGACCTTGAAGGGCTTGGAGCACAGCCAGGACACGTGGCTCTGCGTGTGCTCCTGGTAGCACACCTTGGACGGGTCGAAGCTGCACAGCGCCGTCTTCTTGTTTCGGTCCGTCTTCTCGTACTCGATGCGGCAGTTGAAGGACTTGACGTCTTTGCCCTCGGCGGTGGACTGCCGGGCCACCTCGAACTCCACCACCTTGGACGGCGGCACCAGGCTGACGGAGACGTTGCCCAGGCCCGTGGAGTTGTGGCGGAAGTACACGCTGAAGGTGCCGTTGCCGTGGTCCACGATCTTGCCGGTGATGAGCAGGTTGAGCTTCACCGTCTTGATGTTGGAGTGGAAGTCGCCCCAGCCGAACATCTTCTTGAACTTGCCCGTTTTCACCATGGGTCTGCGCTTAGTTCTGGCCTGCGCCCCCGCCACATCTGTCTGGTTAGATAACCAGTCCCAGAAGTCCTCCACGTTCTCCAGGTACGTCACCTCCCGGGTGCTGCTGCTGCGGAGCCCCGGGGACCCCCTGGCGAAGAGCCGCAGGGGGTTCAGGATCCGGGGGCTGGCCCCGCTGGGAGAGAACTTCTGTCCGTGGGCGCTCTCGTCCCATTCGATGAGCTCGGTCGCCGCCCCGCTCGCTTTGTCGCACACAGCCTTTGCACAACAAACACACAAACACAAAACATAAAGTCAAGTTAGGACATGGGACATATTCTGAGGTGAACATTTGTTGTTTAACCATATCCCTAATATCATTGCTGTAATGGAACACACACTTAACCACCATCATGAGCACAATTTATGCAAATCCATATCATTATTTGGAATGTCCTGATGGTTTCAGGGTACATCCTCTAACGCTTTATGATTAGAATTATTACACACATTTGCCGCGACTCGTCGGGTCAAACGGGTGGCTATAAATCCTCGTGACTCCCCCGGCCCCAACCGGTTTTTCGAAGGGAAGGCCTATTCTTCACACTACTGTACTCCTCTGAACTCTGGCTTCCGAGGGGACGGCGACAAAAAGACCATGGCTCCCAAAGTGGTTGAGTTGTGCACTACTGCCAGGGCTAATCCAGACATGCCAATGAACCGCCATCCCTCCGTGCACCTCAAAGCTCGTTTTAGCTTAAGGAGTAATTCCTGGTCCACTTCAGATAAAGCTTCAATAATTCATGGCAATGGGCTTAGCGAGTTTCATTAGTAATTAGTTGTGCTGGCTTTCCCCCGGGCCTAGTTTTAGGGATCACTGCAAGAAGCAGATGTGAGTGCGCTGAGCTGCGGCTGTTGGAAATCTCGCAGAGCTCCTGCACACTTCTTCCACACTAATTAGAATTTCGCTGTGAGCTTCACTCGGTGCCCATATGCGCAGAGTTAACAAACTAGGTCTGTCGAGCACCATTTGCTCGGCGGCCCCCCCGTTGCATCACCTCTTGCGTTTTGTAAACTCTGCTTTTATTCTTGGGCCCGAGCGAGAGCAATACCCTCCCCTGTTTTGAGAACGGGACGATTCATGCCACACATGAGTCTGTGCTCGATCCGTCGGAACGGATGGAGTTTTGCTGCAGTCGACGCGCTACTACGCACCAACGGCCCAGACACTAGCAGCAACATCTTGGTAAAATATCTAACGGCTGTGGCTCCCTGAGGGCCTGGGACATGTAATGTAAAATATCGATGCCTCTTTCCCCACGGGCCGCGATCCGAGTCCATCTGATCAGCGGCTGACGACTCGTAATTAAGACGAGGTCTCGCCGCTGAGCGAGGGGAGCGCGCTAACAAGGCGCCGCTCCTTGAGCGTGTCAAATCGTCAGGCTTTTTAATCAACCAGCTCCAGCGCTGCCGTTTTCCCCCCTCGGACCCGCCGCCGCTGAGGCCGCCGTGCCCCGCCTGAGGCCGGACGCTAATTCGGCGGGATGCTCTCGCCGTTTCAAATAACGGGGCACTTAAGAACACGTGCGGAGAGGGAATGGAGACAGTTTAGATGGACACACTCGCTCACTCACTCGCTCACTCACTGATTCGTGCCACAATGTGGCACGAATCAGAGAGGGGTGGCATGTTTGTATCTGCATGTAAACGATGTGTGGTTTGAGTCATGTAGTGATGAGTGTTGGGGAGGAGGGCTACCTACGATGTGAAACTCGGGAGATTGCTGTGACAACAGCAGAGGATTCCCAGTGGTATTGCTGTGTCCTTAAATACTCCTGAGAGTGATGACACCGGGAACTTAAATGCTTTTACACAGACACAGACACAGACAGAGACACAGTCACAGTCTTCTAAGTCTAAACCAGTAGTTTACTTTCTCTCTCCACATACACATCACAACATTGTGTCTATTGGTTTCCGCTTGTGTCTGTGCGTTTGTGCTTGTGTCTGTCTGCACGCACGTGTGTGCGGGTGTGTGTCAGTGAACGCAGGCAAGGTCTGCTGAAGGAGACGCCACAGAAGCTTCATTAAGATTTCCTAATCAGAGCTTCCAGGCTCGCGGCGTTCCAGGGAAACTTGAAACGAGGCATTAGGAGAATAATAACCTGCGTCTTATGGAACTCAATGTTTTTCTCTGCGGTAGCAACCAACGCCGGCAGAACTCAGCAAACACAACAGGCAGCGGCCTTTGTGAGACCGTCTTGACCTCTCAAGTTCACATTTTGTTGATTTTTAAAAAAAACGGTTGGTCCAATCAGAGATTGTGGGCGGGAGTTTCAGTAAAGCAGGCTCAAGGCGCACCACAGTCCGAACAAAAACATTCGCGGCGCCCAAGGAAAGTGCAGCAATCTACTTCAAAATCTGTTTCATTCAAAATGGACTGAATAAGTGTCAAGCGATGAACAGGCAAAAAGCTCTTCACAGAGAAGAATGTTTTGGCTTTACCTCGATCCACACCGAAGAGATAAAGAGTCAGTTGAAAGTTACTTAATCTTATGGGCTTGGGTTCTTCCAGCGTCGTTAGGCCGGTTTCATATTTGGAAATCAATTGCTGCCAAGCCAAGGCCAGACGGATATTAATCGCCAAACAATAAACTCTGAAATCTCTGGCTCGTGGCGTGAGGCTAGCACGTCGGTGCTATGGTTTGTAGCCCAGGTGCCTCCTCCACAAGGCAGATCCAATAGCCCGTCCATCAGTTAGCGGTTGATAGCGGTACTCTCGCACTCTCTCCCTCTCTCTCGCTCTCTCTCTCTCCTGACAGTTGATCTGATTGGGCACAGACCGGCCCGGCCCGTTATCGGTAATGAGCATTATAGAGCTGACTGGCTTCTAGCCTCGTGGGTAGACATATCTTTTAGAGGTCTGACGTAAAAGGTAATTGCCACAGTTGACCAGGACTAGCCTCTAGAAAGTTATTAAGCAGCCTCTGTGACATCTGGCGGCTGGATCGTCTTGCAGAGATGCCGCCGATGAAGGAGGCAAACACATGCACACACCCAAAACGAAAGAGAGAACCACCAATTGCGATGACCGCCCGGGCGACACCGAGCCCGTCTGTGATGCGTTCCGGCCCCGCGGGCAGAACCGCCAAACCCGGGATTAAACGGACTGTCTCCCTGCTTCTCTAAACTTGCAGCCGTCTCCTCCACCAAACCTCCGCCCTCCAGTTTTATTTGGGTTTCTTCGCCCCCTGGCCTTTTTCTTTTCTACATTAAAGGCGAGGCTTTTGTTGAGGTCGACATTAGTATGTATATTTGTTTTGTTTGTGTGCATGTTTGTACGCTGTCCGGCACTTAAGATGGGGCTGTGGAGCGTTTAGACGACCGGTTTGAGACATCTTCCTCTCAATACACAACACGGACAATTAAGTGGCTCAGCAGTGCATGCGGAGGTGCTCCCGGCACCCTGCCTCTCCCTATAGATGTCTCTGTGGGAATGGACCTCACTGTGGGACCACCATTTATTTCCCGCCTAATTTTCTGCATCCAAAGCCTCATTAACTTGATGCTTAAATCTGTAGTAAAAGATCTTGATGACCTGCTGTGTGTGTGTGTGTGTGTGTGTGTGTGTGTGTGTGTGTGTGTGTGTGTGTGTGTGTGTGTGTGTGTGTGTGTGTGTGTGTGTGTGTGTGTGTGTGTGTACACACACAGACTGCATGACCACTGACTGATTTAATCATTGACCATTAACTAATTCTCGGTCGTAACATTGCTATAATTGGATTGTGTACTTTTTTGGTTATCTAATAGCACACAACAGTCCAGTCTGTGGCTCAGTCTTGTTTTAGAAGCATCAAAACCCACACATAGCGCACGCACACACACACACACACACACACACTCTAACACACACACTCTAAACGCACACTCTCTCACACACATACACACTCTAAAACACACACTAACACACACACTCTCACGCATATTCTTACACACTCTAACACACAAACTCTTACAATCTAAAACACACACACACTCTAACACACACATTCTTTCACACTCTTACACACACACACACACATTCTTACACACTCTTAACACACACACCCTCTCGCACGCACACGCACACTAATTGGACCCGGTATAATTTGCAATGATTGACAGATGTGGTGTCTGGAGTGAGAGTGTGAGTCCCACTCCCGTCCGTTCTCGTGGAAACAGATTGCTACTCTGATCGCCGTAGCAACCGCCCACGTTCCGAGGCCATTACTCCTAATAAGAGGCCATAAGGGGCGCAGGGACAGTTGTTTGCAGCGCGCTGGATGAGCACGGGGTGGGGGGGGTTAAGTGATGATGACAACTATGCGGTAGTCTACCACTCTAGGGGGGCAATATATATTTTTAAAAGAACACGTGTTCTACAACATAATGCCATCCTTATACTAATGCACGTCCCTGGTGCTGATGGAGCACAAGTAACAGAATATATCCAAGCACCATAACCCCTTTTTTATATATTTATTTGAAACTTTATATCGAAGCCTACATGTAAAAAAAATCGACAACAGCAGTGAGGTCCCTCCAAAACCAGCAGCTCAACGTAATCGCACCTTAGCACCGCCCTCCACCCCTCCACCCCCCCAGGAGGGGGGTGGGGGCTGAGGTGTGTTCGTGGTGGGCCTGGGAGCTGTGGCGGTGAGTCCTCAGGTAATCTGGGATACTTGTGTTATCTCAGCACCTGTCACGTTTGACAGCAGCAAAGCCCCCTCGAACACTTCACTTTTTTTGGGGGGGGCAGGTGTGGGCTTTCAACACATCATCACTTTCATAATCCCCTTACGATCCCGCCCCTATCCACACACACACACACACACACACACACACACACACACACACACACACACACACACACACACACACACACACACACACACACACACACACACACCACACCCACCCCCCGGATTGAAAATCGATGAGAAGCTTTGGACTTTGTGTAAATCGGGTTTCCACTGGACCAGAGTCAGACATAAAACAAGTCTCCCGCGTAGTCACATCTCTATGCTTGGAACGGAAGTAAGCCGTTCTAATCCCAAGACGAACTTGATGATAATACGGTATCAAAATTAGATTAAGACTTCTTTATGTCACTGAAATTCTGATAGTGAACTTGACATTTTGGAAAATAACCCAAATCATAAAATTCGAGATGTAGTTTATGCACAATGCACGTGCACATGCAATTGATTGTGCATGCCATGTCTGCTGCCTACTACACAATGCCATACTATACTAAGTGTGTGTGCACAGGAAGCAGGATTCGGGCTGCAGGGATTCTCTATGGACATGTCTTGGACTCATCCACAAGTTGTTTCCGTGGCAGCAGTTAACACTTGGATCCCATGGGCCACCAGCTTTTACCGTCGCTTTCAAACTAACATGAGTCATCCTAACACGGGGCATTAAATAAACTAAATAAAAATGAAAGCCTTCATCACCAAGCACCTGTCGCTTGTTTGACAAAACCCTGCGTCTCTCGGCTAAATAGTTCCGCTGAATGAGCCGCCGCAAACGCCGCCTCTTTGCAGATTTGAACCTGCAATGATTTCAGAGAAAAGCCTGTCTTTGAAAAAGTAACAAGTCAAAGGACAATTCATTGTGGACTTTTTTCCTTTATATTCTTTCTCTTTCGCCCCCGTTCTATGGAGTCTGAAGGCTGGTACTTCAGAGGAACTATGCAGGGGCAGAGAGGAGCTGAACGCATGGCGTTCAGGCTGCAAATGACTTAGAGAGAGAAGGGCTTCAAAGGCCAGGCTTGAGAAACAAAAAGACCGTAACACCAGGAAGCGTCATAAAGGTGATGTGCATTCTTCAGCTGGCCCATCTCGCCGTATACATGAAAGCTATGCTGGTTCATGAAAAAAAAATTTTAGTCAGTCCTATGAAGCCCTACACTGCCTGCGCAATGATGGACTTTTGTCTGTTTTCTAGAACACGCCGTGGTAATTATTTCACGGTGTGCAGGAAAATATGAACTTGTTCAACGCGCCATTAAGTACCTTAATTATGTGCAATGGCTTCAGACGCAGTACTATCAATAATTGTGCGTGTGTATACGTACGTGCACAGGCACGCACACACAGCGCAAACCTTTCGAGTTTTACGGCGGAGGGCTATCATAACGGATGGCTGCTCAGAAACGAACAGACGAATGAAACGATGTTAACACAGCAGCAGTGAGGTGCCACTGGCTGTAAGGGATTCTCCGATCAGATGACACGGGGAGAAGCTGCGATATCAAAGAAACTCTCTAAAGACGGTGTTACTCGGCCGTTACGAGTGCGACTCGAGAAAACAAAGAAACAGAACAAAGATTCTCCTTTCGCTCTTTTCTGCAGACTGGTGGGTGAGGTTGATGCCGGGGCCACAGAAAGGAGAAAGCAGGCTATAAAAGAGCTGCTAAAAACGGCCCATGCAGCTCAGAGGCAGCGCACGCAGAGCGTATCCGATCCTGCTTTACCCCGTAATGACAAGGCTATAAGGTATAGCCGACCACCACCACCACCGCTGCCGCGGCTCCGACGTGCCCGCCTCAGGCTCTGTGTAGGCCATAAAAATTCATAGCTGTGGATGGCGGGCGGGCGGGCGGATTTAAAACCCTATTGAACCGACCTAATGTCACCCGCAGTCGGCGTGGCAGACATGCCCGGCGATTGCAAGGTTGTACTCTCCCAGGGCTCCTCGGCACCGACCGTAAGTTACCCCGACGCAGAAGGAACAACGGTGCCCTGAACGGGGTATTGACAGACCGTCCGTTGTACAGACGACCGAGGTTCCTGTCGTTGCTGCCCGTAGCTAAATACCCATTCAGCCATTGGAGGCCTCTTTTCTCTTCATTTCTACCACTGAGGAGTGTCGATGGATTTAATGCCTGCACACACACACACACACACACACACACACACACACACACACACACACACACACACACACACACACACACACACACACACACTCAACCACATTATGATTGATGATTGACACTGTGATTGGCTGGCGGCGATAACTCATCAATAATGAGGAGGAGTGGGGCGCACGCGCCCCTCAAAGCCGCGTTCAAGGGGGCTTCTCCCGGGGAAACGGCGACCTTTGGTTGGGTGAGGCAGGTGTTCCAGCGGAGGACTGCAAATGTCACGGACGGTATTGTTTGTGAGGGATTACCCCCAGTCAAGCCTCGGGTGCCGGGGGGGGGGGAACTGTGACCCTAATATGAAGCACGTATGTTAGCGCCGACCAAATCATTCCCGAGCGCTGCTCCTCCATTCACAGGTCCGTAGACCTGTTCGCTCCAGCAAGTCACCTCTCATTGGTCGGCTGGGACTGGTATTCAAGGCATTTTTTTCTTACAATTTCTGCTCTCCACTTAAACTCTCGAGTGAACCCCCTTTTTGAATGTATTTTTCTGTGGGGGTGTATTGTACCCGTTTCTTTACAAGGCAAATCCGAGGGGAGGTTAATTTGAAGAGCAGGCCACGGCGTGTAGCCTGACTATAAACAGTTTGTGTATTTTTGTCACTCGTTTTGGTCTGGAGTCGAGAAGAAGAAAAAGGGGGGGGTGAAGAGGGGGAGGGGGAGCGGGGGGGCGACTGAGTGCATGGGGACAGTGTGTGTCAGTGTGTGTCTCCACTTTGTGTGTTTGTGTCCGTACTGTGTGTGTGTGTGTGTGTGTCTGTCTGTGTCTCCCTGTCCTGTGTGTGTGTGTGTGTGTGTGTGTGTGTGTGTGTGTGTGTGTGTGTGTGTGTGTGTGTGTGTGTGTGTGTGTGTGTGTGTGCTGTCTCTGTCTCTGTCTCGTGTTCCTGTGTGTGTGTGTGCTGTCTCCCTGTCCTGTGTGTGTGTGTGTGTGTCTCTCCCTGTCCTGTGTGTGTGTGTGTGTGTCTCCCCGTACCGTGTGTGTGTGTGTGTGTGTGTGTGTGTGTGTGTGTGTGTGTGTGTGTGTGTGTGTTGTGTGTGTGTGTGTGTGTGTGTGTGTGTGTGTGTGTGTGTGTGTGTGTGTGTGTGTGTGTGTGTGTGTGTGGAGAGAGGGTGAGGGCGCCGTAAGAGACCAGGTTCTTATCACAGCCCAGCAGCTCTATAATTCGCCGCCGTGATAAAGTGGCGGAGCAGAAAACCTTACAAGGCTGGCACAATCCCAAGACGGATTAGGTATTTCAGACATAAGCTTCCTGAAAAACTAATCAATCAACCCGTGCGGTATTATCAGGAGTGTGAGATTAAAGAGCAGGGCCTAATCCACCACTGTACATTTTATTACATTCTCCGCCGGTATAGTTTGCTTTCTTAAAACACATACACTAAATACGTAAATAAATAATGAAATCCAAACTAATTGAGCATGGGGGTGGGTGGGGGGGGGGATGGGAGAGAAGGTTAACGGGCCCTCAGAGAAGGATTTCATGCAGAATTGATGTTTCGCTGTGGGGGGAGTGTTGGGAGGAAGCTGTTGTCTTTGCCCAAGCTGTTCTTCTACACGCCGAAACCAAACAGGGTGGAAAATTCTGATTTGGACGTACATTTGATATATAATATTGCATATATACCAAATAACTTTAAACCCTCATTTAAATCTATAGATTAAGACATTTCCCCCTCTCAAACTTTGAATATATGCTGATTCCCCCATGGACCACCTCGATTTAATAAATAAATAAATAAATATGCAGGCGGTTTGATTAACGTAGAAATGAACGGCTAAATCCTTTCTCGAGCAATGACTTGTAATCCCCTGAATCAGTGCTCGCGTCTGCGTTGCGGGGATGAACTTCAGCGCGGCGCACTGTGCCCTGGAAGACGCTAGTAGACAGGAAGAGTTAGGCTTAGCCGGGACCGCTACGTTGTCACTTCGATGCGTCACGCCTAGCATAACGGCGACGGCGCAAAGGCTTTGAACTCTGCCGCCTGAACCCCCCCCCCCCCCCTCTTTACCCCTCACGCCCCCCCCCCCCCCGTCCTGGTGGGATGCTCACCAGGACTCAGAGGTAAGAGGTAGGTAGGTCGAGGCGCATCACATGCTGAATCCCGTTCTCTTGAGATAACCCCAGGCCGCATGTCATGAGGGGATGTTGTGTGTTGTTGTGCGTTGTGAGGTAGTGTGTTGTACGGCAGTTGGCACAGAGGTCCCCGGGCCGGGAAGAGTAGGAACACGAAAGGGATGAGCCACAACAAGGGGAAGGAACATGGAGATTTTGGACGAAGGAGATTTTGTCTTAAGCGACACCGAATTTGACTACGCAAAGCGACATCCGAAACGTGTCACGGAAACGGATACCCCCCCCCCCCACCCCGCCGGAAGTCTCTCTCCCTCTCACCATCCAATCCCATGCAACGGAAACGTCCAGCGCATGTTTGGAAGTCCCGCCTCTTGCTCCCATGCCTCCCCCCCCCCATGTTCCAGGTGTCCCGCTGAGGGAGGGAGGGAGGGAGGGAGAGAGGGAGAGAGGGAGAGAGAGAGAGAGAGAGAGAGAGAGAGAGAGGGAGAGAGAGGGGGAGAGAGGGGGGAGAGGGGGGGGGGGGGGACTTCGACTACAGTGGGTCGAAGTCCCCCCATCCACATTGTCCCGCTGTCACTCCACGCACGATGGCTGCGGCAGATGTCATGGGGGGGGGGGGGGAGAATGGATCCTCTGCGGGGCCCCCCCCCCCCCCCCCCGACCCTCTTAGCGGTCCCTTGGGGGCACTGTAGACGGCTGGGCAACACTTTAGCTCGTTTAATTCACGCGTGGCGCGAGCATGCAGGCACGCGGGGCCGGGGCGGGGGCCTCCCCGTCTGCCCCAACGCCGCCGCGCCGTAATGTGTGTTTTATGTGTGAGCGCGCCTGCCGGGGCTCGGGGGGGGGCGGCCGGCGGCCATTTGTGTCTGGCTCCCGAATCAATCAAGAGTGGCTCGACGACGCCGGCTTCAAACGAGTCCCCACTAAAACGGTCGTGACCGCGCACGACCTCAGAGCTCAGGTGGTGACTACTAGTTGACCCCGGGAAGGTTCGCTCAAAAGACAGAAAATTAAAGTATTTTCATAAAGTATAGGTGATGAAAACAACGTTTTCAGGCATTGGAGTCTACCACGGTGTGTAAGAGAGAGGCAGAATATTCGACAAGGGTCCCAATGTGTCCCCAGTTCAGACAGCACTGAGCCCTGCTGGGAGGGGGACTATGGGGCCAGAGGATGTCTCTCCCCTCCCTCTCTCTCTCCCTCTCTCTCCCCTCTCTCCCTCTCCCACGTGCTGCCTCTCCCTCTGGTCGAGCTCCCCCGGGCAGAGTGCCCGTTACGGAAGCTTCCGGAGGCCCGGACGGCATTCCACCACATCTGCTCAGTTCCAGATGCAACTTTGAAATGGGGGGAACCTTTGGATAAAAACGCTAAAGATGTGACCCAGCTTCCTCAATCGCGGGCCGGTTGAAGAACACCTCTTAGAGGCTAGACCGCCTCTAATCGAGGAAGAGTACGATAATATGACATGCAGAACCATTCGGTCCGTTTCCCCCCCCCCCCCACAAACCCCTCAATACCGTGATCTTTGGAGCCATATTTATGCGATCAAAACAGCATTGGGACAGGGAGGGCTTATGTCTTATGAGGTTGTGGAGGAGATTGTTGAGGAATAACAATCCCCTGTAAATACAGAATGATTTTCTAAGGATTAACGCAGACTGATCATTTAGCCGCAACGGGCCATGGAGAAAGGCGTCCCAGCAATCTGTGGCAACTTCTGTGGCAACAAGTTCTTCAGATTCAAGCTCCAATTCTTTATTTACAGTTGACTTTTGAGAACTAAAATATTATAATGAAGACATGGTCAACCAGCAATGACAGCAGAAAACGTTGTATGGGTTTAGAATCAAGGGGATGAAAGAGTGCAATTTGTCCTAGGACCTGATTTCTTAAATGGGAAGGGTGCACAGTCCATAAGGACTGAAAATATAAATGCTGCTCTTACGCATTATTCTGTCTGCATCGATAGCCGTCACTTGAGAGAACGCAGGGAGCTTTACTAGAAATATTGCAAATATCATATGTATTGGGTGAAATTTAATGTAATTTAAGACATTTAGAGATTACAAGGCATAAGATAACATCACAGTGAAGAATTGTATGGAAAATGGGTAATAATAAATATATTTACTGTGATATAAATATAAATAACTAGAACTAGAGTGATATAAGATGCTCCGGTGGAAAACCCTTTCAAAATAACGAAGTCAACTAGATTTACTAGATTATTGTCAGATAAAATCAACAAAATATTTTTTTAAATCCTTCAATCACGAATTATGAAAGTTCAGAACAATTTCTGCATTTTATCACATCTTTAGTAACACTATTGGTCGTTACGCAGACGGCAAAACATTAAACCATGATATTTCGTTACCCTGCCCATCCAATTGATTCTTGTTCCTTAAATTATATCTTCTTTTTTTCTCCTGACATTTGGACTATACCTGCCTGACACATGCCAGAGCAAAATGTAATGCTGACCGTTTTGCAGGACAAATAGCTGTATTAAGAGTTCCCAGGGGCAAAAGAATGTCATTGATAAACCCTCTGTTGTTGTTATTGCATTGTTTTGCCCTTAGCCATTTAAACATTTGTTACAAATGACGCGACGCCTCACCTGGTGCAGCAGACAAAGAAAGAAGATGGTTTGCAGTACTCTCATCCTCGATAACTTCTCGACCGGTTCAAGATGAGCGGCGCTTAAATCCACTGCAAGCTTTGGGGGAAACCAGACCCACGTGCTGAAGCATCGCTGTGATCATCACGGGAAAGGTAAAATCAATTAATGTACACAGTCATCCCAAACTGAAACTTTACTTAAGGAGGAGCACAAAAAAATGTGATGTTATTTTAAAAGGGGAAGCAGGCATTTCTTGCCAATAACTTTCTTACCCTCTCATGTGGTACAGCTCACTCAAGCCCAGGCGTTGATCTCGTCCCTTTCCATTCACTTTCGCGGAAGGATCCGTTTTTCAATCCTTAATTTTAGATAGTTTCCCCTGAGGAAGAAAAATCGACTGCTCTACACAAATTGCCCCTTGCTCAATGGTGCTAGTCGTTGTCTTGCAAGGGCTCCTTAGTTACGCGCCAGAACCATTCCGAAGTGGATTAAAATGATATCTGCCTTGTTCTCTCTTTTTATTCAATCCGGAGGAATGCCAAACAACAAAGATGACTTTGCACTGATTTTCATAGTAGGCTGCTCGATGCTGCTCACAAATACCTCGAAATCCCAGCGACGATGCTAAAGCGCTGCTCCCTGGCGCTCCGGTTCGACACTGGGATTGTCTTGAATGCGCATTTATCTGCTTCTGCGCCTTTGGACACGCCAACGTCTGCGCGCCAAAACTTCTCCCTTTCAGAATCAACTTCCCACAGACCCCGCTCAGCGTCATGGTGTCGGGGCTTTGAAGTTTGTTTAAGAAGGGCGTCAACAGACTTTAACCCTTCAAATGTTTCATTATGATAATGTGTCATCATTCTTGACACGTTTAATGGACTTCACTTGTACTGTATGTAAGTCGAGGATAATGCACATTTTGCACCACATGGAACATTAAGCTGTTTCATTTAAACAATATCACTTAATTTCAAACACATAGCCAATAATTCATGTTCTATATTAGAAAAGTTTTAACTGTCTTGTCATTGCACAATTAGGTCTACCAGAAAAGGCTGTTTAGCATCCAACCAGAAGTGCCATGGTGCATTAATGAAATTAGGTAGTCAGTATAATATTAATATTCCATAACTTCAATAAGACTACACCACAGTAGTGATACAAAGCAAAGCCAATATAAGCTTATTGTTGTGGACATAACTTCTAATGTTAGGGGTTAGCGCTGGGTTATGTTAACTTTATAAAATTCTAAAAGTAAAACTAAAACGACGTTTTCAAATTATGACAAATTCAATGCAGAATCCAAATCCAAAGAAATTGCTGGTTTCTCACATTATTATCATCATTTAGGCCTGCCCTTAATTCCACAGTTGACAATGGGATATTAATTATGATCAACCAGAGTCTAATTAAATATCGTAAAGTATATATATTTCATGCAATCTATCGTACAGCACAGCCCCAATTTACAGTTTTCAACTATGGGCTTCTTCAAAGGTCAAGCATTGTGCTGCACCACAGTATTAATATCTTTTGTGGACGAAGCCGTGGCAGAAAACATATTACTTCAGCGATGGCGTCATCGTGTGTTCAACGATATGAACTGCAGTTGTAGAAATGCGACATTAGTTTGCACAGCACATTTCTTAAGCGTGTAAAGTGTTTCTAACGTGTTGACATTCAAATATTTAAAATAAAAAACGCTACAGGATCTTGTGGCGATTGAAAGACCTTTTTGGAAAACCAAATAAATTTAAATGAAGTCCCCTGCGATCTCAATGCTACCCGTTTGTGTTTATTATTTTTTACGTTACTCGTTAGCTTCCGTATTGGCCAGCAAGGAGCCAATCAGCTTGCCCGTAATCAGCGGAAAGGTTTCAGTGAAAGCCGAGTTAAAGCGACAATACTCTTTTTTACAGGTATGGCGCATTATTTTATTGTGTGCGTTAAAGATAAACCTAAGTAATCCACCACTTAACCCTAAATATTGCTATTGATTCAGGGGCTGGTTTGGTCGTTTAAGCCTTGCTTGTTTGTCCGTGGCCTATTGGAACATGTAGCCTAACTGCAATTGGCCAATTCTGGCTTAAAGTAATTAACTGCTCAACAACTAATTAGTAATGACTGCAACCAGTTCCATTTCCCGTTTTTGAGTGTATTGTTAAACATGTATCAACCTGCTCAGAAGTGAAGGTATTCTCCTATTTCAATTTATTACACATCTTTACAAACTAACAGTCTAGTTTCCAGATCCTTCCACTTGAATGTCCTATCAGCAGTTATGATATTCAGCGAGTTCAAGCGAAAATATACTCATTTATTGTGTGTGTGTGTGTGTGTGTGTGTGTGTGTGTGTGTGTGTGTGTGTGTGTGTGTGTGTGTGTGTGTGTGTGTGTGTGTGTGTGTGTGTGTGTGTGTGTGTGTGTTTAAGAGAATAGCGAGCCGGTGCGTGATTAAAAGTATCTTAATAGAGTGGGGAAAAACGGCCCAATCTGGCAACACTGCCTGAACGTCCTTCAAAATTAGCCCAATCTGGGGGGAAACACCGCCCAATCTGGCAACACTGCTGAAAGTCATGAAGCCCCAGCGTCAACGTAAATCAATGAGACCAACTGGAAACAAAGCCGGTATGAAACTAAAACTGTGATTCTGAATAAAGTTTAAGTGAAATTTTGTTTGGACATTATTGAAGATACAAGTGTGTAGATTTGTTAAATGGTTTGAACGAAGATAAACTAATTTTATTTTTATTTATTTACGTCTTCCCGATGCCTATCCTCCCATTGACTCCCATGTTAAAAAAAGATAATATCTTAAAAGTAGAATATCTTAAAAAGTATAAAATATTTCAAAAATCTGAAAAGAATCGTGCGATTCCAAGCTATTCTCAATATTTAAGGAGATAGGTCCCAATGTTTGTAGAGAATAAGAAAGAAAGAAAGAAAGAAAGAAAGAAAGAAAGAAAGAAAGAAAGAAAGAAAGAAAGAAAGAAAGAAAGAAAGAAAGAAAGAAAGGAAGGAAGGAAGGAAGGAAGGAAGGAAGGAAGGAAGGAAGGAAGGAAGGAAGGAAGGATACAACTTATGAAGAACACAACTTATGAAGAACAATAGTTGAGCGCTGCATGCAGCACTCACCTAATAATTCAATATCATGAAAGATAACCGTTTGGGTACTGAAAAAGCCTACAGAGGTCTGATACCGTGCAGCCCTTAGTATTGTCATTGGTTTTGTGTCTCGGAGCATTTTACATTGCATGATGCAAATTGTTAACTTATTAACATTAAATGCATTGTCTGCTGGTTTGTTTTTTGGATTACTCTTCAGTACACCACATTCACTAGGCCACTAGGTACTGTACCACTTGCAATATTCATCTGTAAATCAGCCATGGGGGGCCCCCAATACAAATTCTGCTTAGGGCCCCATAAGGTCTTGTGCCGGCACTGCTTGAAGGAAGTTGCAAGTGTAGGTGCTATATATCCGTTCCCATGAAAGTCTCCAAACAAACATGCTGCAGCTTAGGTGTGAGGTGTGACATGAAATAATGTGCCCGCCCTCAAATGTTTCCAGAGTGATATGCACGCAATGGTGTAGTTTCATTTTAAGGCAGAGCGTTGGTTGACGGAGTCAAAGAATGAAATAACAAGAAGAGTTATACTACATCACTGCCATGTTGTTCAAAATTGTGCTACTACTTTGCCTGGGCTGCCTCTCAGGTAGGATTTCAGCTTTTGGTTACCTTTCCTATTTTGCGTATAATCGATTATAGTTTATACATTATAATGAAAAAATGATCTATATATATTAATTAATTAATATTCATCTGTAAATCAGCGGTGGGGCGGGGGGCAATAGAAATTCTGCTTAGGGCCCCATAAAGTCTTGTGCCGGCAGATAATATAACCAAATATTTTCTTCCATTCAGCCTCCATTTGTCGCACTTGAAACACATTTCAAGGACAAAGGCAGGATATTGAAACAGGATTATCTCTTTCTTGTACAGCCAATCTCTTTTATTAATACTGGCCGCTTCCCTTAGGGTCATTGTGCTATCTGATGCTACCAGCACTCTCCTAACAACCGTAATGTCTTTTTTGTAAAAGGTGCTTCTGACAGTGGCATAGTGGAAGGTACTGAGTCCAAGCCGCACTCCCGACCCTACATGGTATCGTTGCAGAATCAGAAAGGAGAACATCACTGTGGGGGAGCACTTGTCCGGAAGGACTTTGTGCTCACCTCAGCACATTGCAAGTGAGCATAATATATTGAGTCAATATATTATAAAACATAGTAAATGTTGTGAGTGTTTTCCTCAAATAAATAAGCTCTAACTACGTTCCCTATGAAGCAGATTGGGTCTGACTGCTGTGCTCGGAGCCCACAACATTAAAATGGAGGAGGAAAGTCAACAAAAGATCCAAGTGGCTAAGTACCACGTGCATCCAAAATACAAGGATGGAGTTCATGACTTTGACGTCATGCTTCTCAAGGTAATCTTGTATCATATCGAACAGGGTTTTTAAACTTTTAGGCCTGATATGCATATGGGGTTGGTTGTGCCATGATGGATACTTGATCAAGACTAAGTTGTTTAATCAGTGAATATTTCAGACCTGAATTGGCCATTCAAGTTTGACCTTTTCATTTCCCATTCAAAACATAATAATAATTGTTGTTTTCCCTCATAAATCATGACATGCAGCTGTATTAAGCACATATCTTCAACCAAAAAGTACACCTTTCTGTTGCAATATTCTGCAGTATTCAGTAGAGATACTGATGACAGCAAGCAAACCATTTCAGTTAGACAAATAAGGAGGCGTTAACACATGAAATTGTAGTGACAGTGTGCACCAGGTGAGGGGGCCCCGAGTAATCCACCCATGATCATAAACATACAATTAATAAAATATCGTATTTAATTGCCTCTGATAAATAAGACAAGAATGAATGTCAACAATGGCAGAAAATGTAATACCTTTTAGCCTAAAGATCTATGACTTCGCACTATGGACCAAAGTGCTAATGCAGCCTCTCTATTTCTACAGTTAAAGACGAACGGCATAACTAACATGTATGTTAAGCCCATTGGACTACCCAAAAAAGATAAAATAATCCTTGCCAACAAGAACTGCTCTGTAGCTGGCTGGGGCATGCGTTTCCCCCGTACAGCTGCCTCGGATGTCCTGAGGGAGTCCACAGTGAAGACGCAATTCAACAATGAGTGCAAGTTTATTTGGAAAAATCACTTCAACAGCAGCCAAATGATATGCACCCATTCTTTCGGCAAGAAGGGGGGAATCTGTCAGGTAATATCGACCACAATAATCCTCTATGTTAAACTGTATTTGGATAGAAAAATGTAACATACTTTTTATTTAGTTCCAGAAACACTTATTGGGAAGAAGGACCAGCAGGTTGTAATTCCTGTGATCATGTGATGTAAAGATATTGACATGGACATTTCCACCCAGGGTGATTCCGGTGGCCCCTTGATATGCGGCCGAGATGCTCAGGGTTTAGCTGCTTACACTGATGGGGTTAGATGTGACAACCCCAAGAGTCCACATGTCTTCATGAAGATCCCATCCTTTGTGCAGTGGATTAAGGAGGTGATGAAAAAAGGAGACTAGGTCACCCACCTCAACCTTTTGAGAAATATCCCAGCATTTCTTTTTTTCCTGTAATTATTGCTAGTGTGTAAAATAAAAAGTTCATTGACTTGCTTTTCATTTTACCACTTTTACTCAATTGTGTCAATTTGATGACCCCAAGTATCCACAATTGTATGAGTAACAGCTACTTTACACCTTGTATTAAGGATTTGAACACGCATAAAAGACACTAGGTTACCCTTAGAAAAAGCAGTACAGTCGAACTAGACAGCCTAAAATTGCCACTAGGCTACTGATTGGCCTACATGGGTAACAATTCTACAATTGTAATGAAAACACAATCAAATAAGCCAATCTTTTTTTTGTCACTCATCGACTTGCTTTTCATTTAACCCACTGCAACAACAGGATATAATGATCGCCTCTGCACACTATGGTGATAGTTGCAGTTTCATATTGACAAGCAATGGAGTTTGGTAGTCAGTGTTGTGGTGGACCACAACCTCAACTGTTCAACTTTCACCGCTAGACGAAAACCACCTGTACAGGAGGCTGTATGCACTGTGTCAGTCATAGGGCAAGTTTTTACGGTTGGAACGTTTCCTGTGAGTAAAACCTGTCATCTGCCAAAAGAACAAAGAGAGAATTGAATCATCTTAATATAAAGAAGATAAGTCCATCATGTATCATTTGATGTAATATGATGTGTAGAAGGATGTTAAGAGGAAATCAACTTTTGTACACAAATTTCTACCCAAATCGTTATGTCTTGACACATTTAATTGACCTCACTTGCACTGTATGCAAATTGAGGAGAGTGCTCAATTTACACCTCATAGAACATTAAGCTGTTAACACTTAATTTAAAACAAAGCCTATAATTCATGTTCTGTATTAGAATAGATTAAACTGTATTGTCATAGCACAAGCAGTAGAATACTAGATAATGCAGTTTAGCATCCAACCAGAAGTGCCACAGTGCATGATTAAAATTAGGTAGGTAGGCACTTATTATGGAATATTAATATTCCATAATAAGTGCAATAATGGGCCTGAATACACAGCATTGGTACAAAGCAGAGTCTAAGCCGTATATTTGTGTGGCCATAACTTTTAACGTTGGGGGTTATGGTTGGGTGGTGAATTTATAACATGTAGGCCTACTATGTTTCTAAAAGTAAAACAAAGGCAACGATTGTAAAATAATTACCAATTCCATGCAGAATCCAAATCCAATCGAATTGTAGGTTGCCACCATTATTATCACAGTCGTAGGTCAAGCATTACGCTGCACCACAGTAGTATTATACAGTATATCGTGGAGGAAGCTATGATGGGAAACATATTACCTGAACGAGGGCTCCATCGTGTGTTCAATGATATGAACTGCAGTTGTAGAAATGCCTTTTATTTTATTATTTTTTTACATTAATTATTTTCTTTTCCTTATTTGCCCGCATCGAGCCAATTAACTGGCACGTAATCAGCGGAGAGTTTCAGTGGAAGCCGAGTTCAAGCGAGAATACTCACTTATGCAACTGGGATATCTTATATTGCGCGTTCATGAAAAACGTAAATAGGCCTAATCTATAATCACTTAATCACTTATCACTTATATCACTTAAATCCATAATCCGTGTGTGCGTGTGCGCGCGCGTGCGATTTTGTGTCAAGTTTTTTAAAGCACAAGAAAAGATAAACCAGCAAGAGTTGGATGTGGATTGATTTTTCGGGGAAAAATTCAGACCCTATCCTACAGAGACTTTTGTGTTGTGTACTTCCTCACAAAAGTGATGGATGATGCATATGGTTAGCAACCGTCAGGAACATACATTAATGTAATCGAATCCATCTTTTTCTGTTCACTCCTGAAAAACCTCGTATAATGAGGGTAGACGATGACTCGTTTCCCTTTCCAACTTCCTTCGCTGTTTTCCCCTCTGTCACCCCACACCCCATACCCAAACACATTGATAGAAGGAGAGAAAACATTTTTGTCCACTGCGACCTCGACACCTTTCTTTCACATTCGGCTTTTGAAAGTCACTCCAAAAGCACAATCTGCTTTTCAAAGCCACTCTTGGAGACCAGACGAATGGGGGTTGGGGGCCTCTTTCTTCTTTAATTCTTCTAATTTATTCCAGATTCAAAACTCATTTGTAGAGAAATGTTGAAGTGTGTAAATATAGGACGGAATTAAGTATCAAATTCCGTGATCAATTATATTCCATTTCTATTGGTAGAAATGTAAGTAACTTATATTTGATATTTACTGAGGGCAATTTGGGGTATCACAAAAATACTGTGGATAAAGTGAATTATGGTATGGAAACTATGGTATGGGACATACAAACTATAGTACGGTACTAACTATGGGATGGAAAGTAATTAAAACTAAATCTATTCATTTGTAGCAGGACTTGATAACTCAAAATGGCTTCTCTATGGATTTCAAAAGAATCATTAATAATCAGCCAATGGTTAAGCACTCATATTGAGGAAGGATTCTCACATATCTTTTGATTTACAAGTTTGACCGTACCTCAAAGTTCCCCATCGTCAGTGGGGGGTACTTCCAAGGCAAAACATGCATATGCGGTACGTTATTGAGTTGATGGACAGCATTTGTACACTGACCAGGGTAATGATAGCCATCTTGGAGAGACTTAGAGACATACAGTGTAACGTACCCCAGGTTCAGGGTTTTTTGTTTGATTTTGTTCAGTTAGGACTCGAGTTTTAGGTGATAAACCACCAAGGGTTGGATGTGAATTGAGTTTTGGGGGAAAAATTCAATTTAGTTTATTTAAGAAGGGGACAGTGCAAATTAATAAAACACATGATAATACATGAGTTAAAAATGCCAGAATTAGCCAAAAGGCTATTTTTTCATCTGTAGTCCCCTGGCAATGAAATTACAATTAAACAAGATAAAAACAACAACAACAACATAAACAGGACGGAACCCCACAGCACAAAACAGGGCATCACAGAACAAACTGAAGAACTGACTATCTCAGGTAAAACAACAGAACACAAAATACAAAGCACCAGCGAAAAAATAAAATAAATAGTGTGTTGACCACATGCAACAACAAATGATTTTAGTGCTGACATGTATATGTATTGATCATCTTTTTTCTTAACTGCTTACTAAACGATTTGTATGTGTTTAGTTCCCTGATATGTTCTGGGATTGAATTCCATTCCTTTGCACTTCTGACGGACCAGGCTGACTGACTAAAAGTGCTTTTTCGCAACGGAATAACACAATCACCCCTCGACGATCCTCTTTTGACATGATCAGTACCTGTTCTTCTATTGATGTACTCAGCAAGTGGTGGTGGAGCTAGATCGTGAGTGACCTTAAAAACCAAGCACACATTTAAGTATTTTTGGAGGTCTTCACAGCTTAAAAGCTGGTACTTTTTTAGAATCAAACAGTGGTGGAAGGGTTTTGGTTTTTTATCTAGAAGTTTTATTGCTTGTTTGTATTGTGATTCAAGTGACTTTAATGTGCTCAAATTGGCCTGCGACCAGCTTGTGAGACAATTATTCAGATGACTAAAAATCATAGAGTCTAGAAACATTTTGGCAGCCTCTGTAGATAAGTAATTTCTATAAGGAACGAAAATTGGCAAGATTGAATTTAGTAGTATTGCAGGTTTTTTTGACATTTGCCTCAAATGAAAGGTTTGATCAATTAACATCCCAAGATATTTAAATTCACTCACAACCTGTAATTTTTCCCTCGCTACAATTATGTGATGGTCACTAGTGGGTTTATTAGTTTTACAAAAGAACATGCTGAGTGTTTTTGAGACATTTAATTGCAGGCAACACTCTCCCAGCCATGTTGTAACCTGAGCTACGGATCTGGTAAGCTTATCTACAACATCTGCCTTGGATCTGCCATGTACAAAAAAAACTGTATCATCTGCATACATTATAGTTTCAACCTCAGGACACACAGATGGAAGGTCGTTAATATAAATACTGAACAAGAGTGGACAGAGAATGGATCCCTGCGGCAAAGCAGTGGGCAACTGCAGTGACTTTGATCTATGATTATTTATGGGAACTGACTGAGACCTGTTTGTTAAATATGATTCCACCCATTTCATTGCACCATTACAGAAATTAAATTTAGATATCTTGGTAAGGAGCACTTTATGATTGAGCGTATCAAAGATCCTACAGAGACTTTTGTGTTATGTAGGTCCATCTCCACAAGTCAGAGCACGTTTTTGCTGAATTCTTTCCAGCTATTTCGTAAGGGAATTTCCGACACCTCTCAGGATAGGGTTATCCCTATCCTGAGATCAACCTTTGAGTAAATCAGAGGTAACGCTTCCTGTGTTATAGTGCATGTTAACCTATAATCTCTCCCTCCCGATCTGTCTCTTGACTTTGTGTTCACACCAAAAGATGTAACCCCTACTGAACATGAGGAGTTTATCAAACAAACTCATTCTGTTCCCACCACCCTCACTGCCAGACCTGTCTCATTGTTTTTGAGGTATTTATCAGGAAGCATTTTGGGGGGGTTGGGATTAGCATTAAATGGCTTTCTTTGATACTGTCCAACACCTTCTTTTTTTTTTGGATTGTTTAAATGTTAACACAAAAGGCATTGATTGAGGTCAGAGTTTAAGAAAATTATATATTAATCTAGCATGAAATTGCTGATCATTAAGGCAGTAGACTAACACTGTATGTTTGTCTTCTCTTTTACTTTTCATGTTTTGTATTGGAAGGTTATCAACTTGCCAAACTTCGGAAAACTCCAGCTGAATGAACTATCCTTGCATGAAAAAACTTTGATTTTTTTTAAAAGAGCTCGACAGGCATAAGGCAGAATTACTTCCCTCCAAAATGCAATGCCATTTTTACGTCACTTTCTCACGCATAGGCTATTATAAGAATTATTTTTTAAACTTAAATCTAAATCGGCCCCTCAATCTAAATTGTTTATCTAAATTTAAATCTTATAGCCTAAAGAAATCAAAATCTTAAATCGAAATGCCAAATCGTATATCAATCAAAATCTTTATATATAAATCTTAAAACCTAAATCGAAATGCTTAATCGAACTGCTAAATCTAAATCCTGAAGCAAAGCTCGAGCTTAACATGGAACAGGTGAAGTTTTTGAGCAGCAAAAGTTTACAAATGGCACCCTATTTAATAATAATAAAAAATGTATAAAACATCTATCGAGACCTATGCCTACTTTTCGAAAGGAAGAAATACTTAACTTTAATTATTAACATACATTTCAATACAGAGATAATACAGTATGCAGTTGCCATTTTCATCACAATATCAAAAAACGAATCTTAAATATTATATATATATATATATATATATATATATATATATATTCTGATTTCAAAATATAATTTCCTAATAGTAGGCTAATTATTTTTTTTTCCCATGAGGTTTGAAGGTACGAGGATACTCAAATACGATTAAATAATTCTTTGTCCCTCTAAATGACACGGCAAGCAACTTTTATTTGTTGATGATCCTCCAGATTTGGCCAAACAAATAGAAACACGGTCAAAATCTGAGAGACGCCGAGATCGTTTATTGGCCTGAGGCATGTGCCACCGCGACCACTGACATACTGCGGCATATGCCGTTCAGGAACGGTAACTGCCGTTCTGAAACTGCACATGCCGTTCTGAAACGGCATACATATAAATTTGTTTTGTTTTAGGAATGATTATGTAGCTGTGAATCATGAGTGGTATGCCGTATGAACGGGCAAGTACCACAGGAAAGCATATGCCAGTGGATAAACGGTAGGAGCCAGTACGAAATGGTGATTATACGATTATACATGAGTGGCATGCGAGCGGAAAAACGGTTGGCCTATATGCCATGATACCACTGGATCATGTTGGTATAGAAAGGTTTACTGAATCAGTGTTTCATGATAGGAACCTGTAGGACTACTTACATCTTTTGGTTAAACACCAATAAGAACAAATGCAAAACTTAATATTTGGCCTATTGAATAGTTATGAGTTGAAGCAGTCATAGAGTAGGCTATACGCTACGCTACCAGGACACCTTGATGAAACACAAGTGGAAAAATGGATGACTGTCTCTAGCCATAGGCTACAGTGCCACTGTCACACCAAATTTGTACCGGCAGCCAAATTCTTGTACCCGGGGTGAACGTAAATCCATGCAAACCTTGCCTAGCAACCAGATGACGCGCGACGGATCGCGTCGAATGACGTAGGAAGTGTTCGCGAAACATTCTCGGATATAGGTTCACGGAACGCGACCAGACAGATAACACATTACATTTATTAGCGTTTCCTAAATTACATTTATTCGAGTTACTTAACTATTATATTCGTATTGGGATTTTATTGTTTAATCGCATTAGCTAGTAAACTGAGTGTTATAAAAGCAGGGTTTCAAAAAACATTCGCGCTCTATGTTTGCCAGAGACAAAATTACTATATTCGAACCTATATCTATAATATAATATATAAAATATCTATAATATATCTATGAACTATATCGAGAATGTTCGCGGAACTTTCCTACGTCATTCGACGGCGATCAGTCCCGCGGTCATCCTCGCGATCGTCCGCGTCATTCTCGCGATCGTCCGCGCGTCATCTCGCGACTTTGTCCGCGCGGTCATCTCGCGATCCGTCCGCGGCGCGGTCATCTGTTGCTAGGCAGGTTTGAATGGATTACGTCACCCGGTACAAATTTGGCAGCCGGTACAAATTTGGTGTGACACCACCCAAGCCCCCGCGAGCAGTGCATACTTCCGCAATCCACCAGTGCTCAGCGGCCAAGCCTGGTATTGCAGCTGTTTAAGCGGGCTGTGGACGGGTCCCCCGATTCAAGGGACATAGAAGTAGATATCTCGTTCACTCCAATACAATTTAGCTAGTAAACTGTGTGTTTAAAGTGTAGGGAACGCTAATAAATGTAATTAAATGTATTAGCGTTCCTAATTACATTTTATTAGCGTTTCCTTACACTTCACTTTAAACACACAGTTTACTAGCTAAATTCGATTAAACAATTAAATGCAATACAAATATAAAGTAAAAACAAGTGTTAATGCTAGCGACCGTTATCTGTATATGTTATTTCGTCTTTGGCAAACATGAGCGCGAAATTTTTTTGAAACCTGCTTTAAACACTCAGTTTACTAGCTAAATGCGATTAAACAATTAAATCCAATACAAATATAAAGTTAGGAACGCTAATAAATGTAATTTGTAGAATAAGTGTTATCTGTCTTGTCGCGCTCCATGAACGATGTCGAGAATGTTTGCGAACCTTCCTACGTCATTCGACGCGATCGTCCGCGATCATCTGTTGTTAAGGCCGATATATGCTCTGTTTTAGACGTAACGCGTAAGCACGTAAGATACATAACCCCCCCTTGCGCAGTAAAATATCCCCCCTTACGTGCTTAAGTGCGTCGGCCCAAATTCCTGACTATGCGACTAAGGCCCAATCCCATTTCTTTGCTCACTGTCTCAACCCTACATCTCAACCCTAACCCTACCCCTTACCCTCATTGCTCATGCTCATTGCTACCCCTAACCGATCCCCTACCAAATGGGACAACCCTACCCTGTGACGTCATCAAACCTGGGAAGATCTGGATATCATACGACATGAGCCCGGCAGCTCCCCGACCGCGGGCCGCCCGGTCCACTGCCGGGCTGCAGAGCCCTATTACGGGCTCTGCAGCCCGGCCGTGGACCGGGGTCGGGCGGCCCAGGGTCGGGGAGCTGCCGGGCTCATGTCGTATGATATCCAGATCTTCTGAGAGTCCGTTCTACAGCCCTAACACATTACCCCACATGCAATCAAATGGGCGAAATGGGACATTAAAATAGGGCAAGTGTTGACATGGAACTATCCATGTTGCAGAGATCGCGAGCTAATTCGCTAACTAGCGATTTGTGCATGACAATTCAACCCGCGGTGGTTATGTATCTGGTTATAACGAATGTCTATATGCTTGAAACCTACATTTCGATAAAATATAACATTACTTATATAACTCGTATATAATATATAATATATAATATTTAATAATTATATAAATATTACTATATATATTTACTAATATAATATATTATGGTAGTATATATTTTATTATTATGATCAATATATGATAATGTACTATTAGTATTATTTTTCACCTAGGAGTCACTAGACATTGAAGACTGGATATCATACGACTGAGCCCTGGGCAGCTCCCCGACCCTGCGGTACCGCTCGGTCCTGGCCGCAGCCCGGCCGCTGGCACGGAGGCGTCGGGCGGCCCAGGATCGGGGAGCTGCCGGGTCATTTCGTGATGGATATCAGATTCTTTCGAGAAGTCGTTCACAGCCCTCAACACATTACCACACATGCTTCAACATGGGCGAAAATGGGACATAAAATTAGGCAAATGTGTGACATGGAAACTGTGTTGCCGCGACCGATCGCGAGGTAATTCGCTAACCTAGCGATTGTGCATGCATTCACCCGCGGGTGGTTATTGTATTGCTGGTTATGAACGAATGTCTACATGCATTGAACTACATTTCGAGTAAATATAAACATTACTTTATATATTACTAAATTCATGAATATATATTTATATATTTTTTCACTGGAGTCACTGAACTGGAAGATTCTGAGGAATATCGACGACATGAGCGGGGCAGCTCCCCGACGCGGGACCGCCGGTCCACGGCCGGGCTGGCCAGGCCCTATAACGGGCTCTGCGGCCGGCGAGGACCGGCCGGGCGGGTCGGCGGCCCAGGGGTCGGGGAGCTGCCCGGGCTCAGTGTCGTATGATATCCAGATCTTCGAGGTCGCGCCGGGCTGCAGAGGTATAATTAAATAAATTAATAGTTTATTACAGAGAAACACTTAAATTTGTGTTTTCAGATCTGTTCGATCTTTTCGCCCTGCCACTTTCTGTCTAGGATATTCTTGAATTTTCCGTGTTCTCGCAAGTATTTTTGGGAGCAAGTCCACAACTGAAGCGCTTTGAGGGTGCCCATCGAAAATCTCAATTTTGAGGGGATTTTAGCCCTCCCCCTTACCCCTTAAGCTACCTTTAAACTGGTATTGGGACATGGCTCCACGGCGCGTGAACGCGCAACAGCGAGGGCTAGGGCTGAGATTTTCCTTTGAGCAAAGAAATGGGATTCGACCTAAAACACTACGGCCCTACGCAGCTCGCAAGGACTGTGATTGGCCAGCTAACCACATCAATCAATGGACGCACATCCCATCTCCGTCTCCGTAAAAGTTCTTCTCGTATCCTTTTCCTCCTTCGCAATATAATAATTTGCTTTTCAATGCTTATCAGCTCCAGCTCCCTCAACTGTCTTCGACTCAACCTTAACATCGTCAGACTCAGAGATCATTGGGGAATAAGACGCTAACTAAAGCTACTTGGCTACTCTTTCTTCCGCTTACGGATTTCCACTTCCACGGCCAACACGATTCGCCCCCCCCCCCCCCCCACCGCTCTCCCCCCCCCCCCACCCCCCCTCCCCCTTCCACCCATCGTTCGTTGCTCCCCCTACTGTTCTGGCGGAGAATCCCCTTGCAACACGCGCAATCCTTAAGGAACCTACGGGGACCGTAAATCAAAACGTGTCTAAAACAAGTCCCTTGTGTAAATTACGTGCTTACGTCTCTGCGTCTAAAACGACCCTAAATAGGCCTAGGCAGGTTTGGAATGGATTACGTAACCCGGTACAAATTTGGTGTGACAGTGGCACTCATAGACATATATACATAGACGCCGCATTGACTGTTGCCGCCCACTAGAGCGACGTGCCTACAGGGCGGCCATCTTGGAACAGGACCATTCGCTCCTACAGTGCATTACGTCTATGGAGAAATGATGTGTCTACACAATAAAAATGATCATAAATCGCTCATTTGTCAAGCTATTTTCACGGGGTGTGTTTGTCAAACATCAGACCAGACAGACAGACATAAATAGAACAAAAATTTTTAATATCCAACCACGCTTGTTATCCTAGCTACTTGTATGACGTTTTTAAAGAACAAACGTTTGAAAATCGCGTCATAAATCAGAGAATAATTCTATTTTGAGATTGAGGAGTACCTGTTTCCCTCGTAGATGTTCATGTGCCGCTGCCTCTGTTGGTCCTGTTCCAAGATGGCCGCCCTGTCGGCACGTCGCTCCACAGTCGATGCGGCGTCTATGTATATATGTCTATGGTGGCACTAACATGCCACAGGCCAATAAACGATCTCGGCCCTACTGCAAAATCTTCAACAAACCTGGTCGCTCCCTTTTTGGCTCCTCCCAATTTTTTCTCCCTACATTATTTTTTATTGTATATAAAGAACACCCACCAGCAGATGTTGGAAGCAGTTAGAGTGTCACCTTACAGAGAGGAGGCATGGCCGGCGGGGTAAGGAGTGCAAAGCTGGGGTTTCTAGATGCTGTGTTTTCCACACTCGGAGCCAACCCGTTGGGCGAATAGTAACTGGTGGCTGCCCGTGGTGAGCGAGCTTTACTTTGGTCAGCATTGAAACTCCTGTGAAGGGCTATCGTCGCGGGACCTCGACCGTGTGTTTCTCCCTGAGAGCCCGAGACCACCGCGTTGGGCAAGGGATTGGTCGGCTGCAGGAATGAGATCTACCCGGTTTCCTTAAGCGAAGGCAGGATTTGGAAGCGTTACAAGAACTCACAAGAGAACATTCTCATCAGCTGCCCACAGTCACCGATCGCGATTTGTCAACTGTCGGAGATGAGCGACTTACACCTCCATGCCACGTGGGAAGGGGGGAGTCTCTGCTGTACAACCAGGAGGTGATGGGCCGTCTGCGCATGGAGGGATTCGACGTCGTGCTCACGGACCCGTTCCTGCCATTGCGGGCTCATCCTACGCAGGAGAACCCTTTTATCCGGTGCTTCCCAGTGTGTATTTTCTGCCGTGATCCCTCCCGTGTCGGTGTTGGGCGAGATTGCCGCAGTGTCCTCGCCTTTCCTTCCTACGTCCCGCGCTTCTACTCGGGTTACTCGGACACCATGACCTTTCCTCAGAGGGTTAGAAACATGGTCATGGTGATAGGGATTGAGTCGTGGCTGCCTGGTTATGTTGCAGCTTTGATGAGCTGCCAGGCAGGTTATTTGGGAATGAGGACATCAGCTATAAGGATCTCCTCCGCCACGCGCCATCTGGTCTGCCTGTCCGGATACTGACTTTGCTTTCCTCTTTCCAAAACCCATGATGCCAAACATGGTTCTTATTGGAGGCATCAACTGCGCGAAGCCATCTCCTCTGCCAGCGTG
>OLKM01000090.1:0-77500 GCA_900291075.1 Melanogrammus aeglefinus
CATAATGTGATGGACTGACCCCGGGAATATAAATGACACCAGTTCCTATCTATCATCCCCCCCCCCGCTCTGCGGAGCCACACAGAGTGCTGAGCCAAGTGGAAAAAAGAGTTCCCATCAATCCCGCCGTGTCCCCGCCGCTCACCCTCACCTGACAAACGACGCCTAGCGGGCGACCGTCAGGCATCCAGCAGCCATCCAGCACCATCACCACCATCAACCCCACACCCCCCCCCCCATCAAACCCACCATCAACCTTCCCCACCCATCAACCCCCCCATCCATCAACCCACCCATCAACCCCCCCCCCATCAACCCACCATCAACCCCCCCCCCCATCAAACCCACATTCAACCCCCCACCATCACCCCTCACCCCATCAACCCACCATCAACCCCCCACCACCCACCATCCATCCTCATCACACACCCATCCATCCATCCTCAACCCCGCACCCTCCACCACCATCCACCCCCCAATCAACCCACCATCCACCCCCGACCCCCCATCCATCAACCCTCAACCCCCCACCCACCATCAACCCCCAACCCCCCCCCCACCATCAATAGTAACTGGGTGATTGTCATACAGGAGCAGATAGCGGTTGGATAATCGTGTTCAAGGGCGACTACTGAAGGACTGCAGACACAAGGGGCTTGAACCCGGAACCTTTCCCCTGGGGGTCAAACGCCCGAACCACTAGACTTAACATCCTCCTTCCTCCCCACTCACTTCCATCCTCTCATGCCCCCCTCAAACTCCCATTCCCTCTCCCCCCCTCCCCCAGCTGAAGTCAATGTGTTAAACGCTATTTAATGGAGTCTCATGGGGGCGTTCCCTCACAGGGACCTCGTGAATGGAGTCGTGTGTCTACTGTCACACGGCCTAACCTTTACACCCCTGCTTAAGCTGATCTGAGTATGCATGCTGTGTCTTTTGATGTGACACACACACACACACACACACACACACACACACACACACACACACACACACACACACACACACACACACACCTTCCGTGCACATACACACACAGACACACACACACCCACCACCAAGACACACCCAAGACACACCCACGCCCACACACACACACACACACACACACACACACACACACACACACCCAAGACACACCCACACCCACACCCACACACGTCCTGTTTAACATTCACACAGCTGACTTGAGGGAGCTGCTCTCTGTAAGGCTGGATCTCCTGCAGGCAACAGCTGTCCGGCCCCACTGCAGCAGATAACGTTTAAGTGCCTGGCTCAAAGGCACTTTAATGTTTAATGGTTGAGGCAGGGAGGAGATTACCCCCAACACATTGTCGAAGGCCCTTTTAAGATGAGCCGGTTAGCTTGCGCGCCATCTTGATGTTAAATCCCTCCCTCCCCCGCCCCCTCCCCGCCCCCCCTCCCCCCTCACACCCCCAACTCTCCCCACTCCCCGAGCCAGGGACTGCTGGACTTTAATCTTTCTCAAAGTAGTGGAATATACGCAGGTGCGTAAGTCCACAAGCTGTCCTGGGGGGCACGTGCCCGGCTCCAACCTAATTGTGTGCGCTAAGGCTGGCCGCCGTCGTGTACCAGTCCTGGGCCTGCTATTCAATCACTGTGACACGGGCAAACTGAATGGTTTTGAAGGAGAATATATGTATTTATTCATTTTTTGGTTTTGTGTTTATATCCAGGCAATGTGAAGAGACAATAGCTTGATACGGTTCAATTCAAGACAAAAACCTTTTTTTGTCTTGTCCATTCAAATGCCTTCACTCCACATTGTTCTACTAACATTTATTCCCTTGAAACCAAATAAACCACACAAAAAACAGGCTGAGTGGATATCCTTCAAATTATATAGCATTCTTAATTAAATACATTGATTATTTGGTAAATATAAAAAGGATTTGGATCCATAAGACATCAGCCTATCCCTGCAACTCCCTTGCATAATCATTTGAATTTGACATAAGACCCAAGTGGTCCAAATGGAGACACACTTCTGCTGAAGTCCCACTTGAACTGACTTCCACGTGTAAGGCACACGGTCACAGATTGCGTTCCAGCTGAAAGCAAAGCAGAAACAAATGGCCTCCCATTATTGTGACACCATCCGGCCCCAAAGACGGATCCGACAGCAAGGAGCAGATGCTAACTACCTTGCAAAGCATGAATAACTCCCCTCAAAATCTTAGCGTAGCCTTCGTCGCCACCCCTCGCTGGGTTAATACATTTGGAGATAAGCTTATGAAGTTGCTTCTAAGTATAGAAAATGTATATCAGCACTGTCAGACCTGGGCCGAGAGCCAACGATTTGGAGAAGGCAGTGGATGGTTGGGCGGGTTGAGATAGCGTCGACGTTAGCATCGCAGGGTTTAATGAACTACTACTCGCGAGCCCATGGAATTATCGAGTATCTGATTGTGCTTTTCTTGTTATTTAATATTTTCTACACTATACAGTTTTACTTTATCCTGTTTGTATCAAATATATCTGTTTTTCTTATCCGTCTAAAAGGGCTAAAATTATTCGTTGTGATGTCAGTTGAGGGTTCCCGCTCATTCTGTGAAGACGATATACTTCAGGTCACTCATACTGTCTTCTCCCTTGTGTATTCAAGATTCAAGAAGTATTTATTGTCATATGCACAATAAGAAACATATTCTCAGTCATACAATGAAATTCTTCCTTTGTTTTCCACAGACTGAATGCTGAGTTTGAAATATTCAAAATATGCAATATACAAATAAAAAAAAAAAAGCTGCAACAATATAGAATATACAATTTACAAGATAAATAGAAGAGCAGCAACTAGATTAAATAATACATTTATGTAATGTAAGTTAAAATAAAATAAAATAAGGTAGTGGTAGAATAATAACAATAGCAACAGACTCCTATCTGTTGTTAAGGAGTCTGAGGGCAGTGGGGAAGAAAGTTCTTCAGTCTGGATGTTCTGGACTTCATACTCTGTACCTCCGTCCTGAGGGTAGAAGCGTATACAGTCCATGCTGGGGGTCTGTGGGGTCCTATGGAGGCAGCTCTCCTGTGGACTCTGCGTTGGTAGATGCTCTGCAGAGACGGCAGTGGAGTTCTGATGCTCTTCTCTGCAGTCTTTACCACTCTCTGCAGTCGTCTGCGGTCCAAAGCAGAAGTGCTGCCGACGGTGATACAGCCGGTAAAGATGCTCTGAACAAATGCAGCTGTAGAAGTTTCTGAGAATCTCAAGCCACATGCCAAACTTCCTCAGCCTCCTCAGGAAGTACAGACGATGTTGTGTATGTGGGAGTGATCAGTGTGAGATGATTTTAACGATAAAAAAAACTTTTTCAGTGCAACAAAATACTGAAGGGTAAAGGTATCTTGTCTGAAAACAGACTCCCTAATGGTCCATAGCCAGGAGCCAATTACTTCTAACTACTTCAATGGGACAGTGGTGTAACACGCAGATCTTCATTAGCAAGTTTCCGTCAGTTGGTCTTGCAAGGTCTTCTCAGTCCCTATCGTAAGAGAGGATTGCTTTGGCCGCAAACAGCTGATTTGAATCCAGCCTTGACAGACAACACCATCAGCCAATCATATATATTTTAAGTACCCAATGTAGAAAGTTGGGCTCTTTTCTAAGCTAGATGGAAAGAACAGCACACGTCTGTTCTCCTGCTAAAAATCCAACACTGCACATTGTGGTTTATTGCTGTTAGAGCTGTATTTCTATTTCTATCTATTTCTTTTCCAAAAGGGACGCCACGGTTGCATCGATACGAGTTTCTTTGGGAGCCGAGGCTGGAATGTTCCCTGTTCCGAAACCCTTAAAGCCATTAATTCTCCAATTTATTCATTCTACACTTCATTTCCACCAAAGAAAACTAAAGTAATGCTTGCAAAACGCCCATATTTCATATTTAGCATGTACCGAACCCTGTGAAGCACAGCAATGAGAGAAGCTAGGATACCACCAAGCTTGTTCTGGCCAATAAATGGGGGCAGGGGCCGTTCACTGCACCAGCCCTTATCACGTTGTGAAACCAGGGGCCACAGTCTGTACTCCACTATAAAAAAAAGTACTCGGGATCAGCGAACCCGGGACTTAAAAGGCGAACGGCGCCTTTGGTGGCGAGTTTGTTGACACGGCCTGAAGGCCTTTTTTCCCCGAGCGTGGCGCGACCTTATCCCGCGCGCCGCTCAGCTCCATTTAGCTAACCCTCTCCTCGAGTTCCTTTGAAGAAAACGGGTGGTCGGATGTTTTTTTTGCTTCCCCCCACTGGTCGTGTTGTGTAGCATGACAGCAAGCTGCGTACCTGGAGAATTCAGTGTGACAGGTGCAAGGCACGGTGGCAGCGCTGGCGGTTTCAACGCTCTGCAGACTGTGATTAAGGTTCCACAACGTCATTTCTCTCCCCCTGTCCTCCGTTGGCTGCAAAAACCCTGGAACAGCCAGAAGCTGCTCTGAGCATAGTCTTGTGTAGGTGTTTATCCCTGGATTAGCATAAGCAGTGTTTAGGGTTTTTTCTGTTTACACAAGATTCCATTGTACAGCAATTTAGCATTCTGGGAAAAAAAAGTATTATTCAAAAAATTACAAAGGCCGTTTTTTTTTCACATAGTAAAATATGAAAAATATTGAGAATCTGAGATGGCGAATAGAGGACACGTTTCTCATTCTGAAAACCATGAACAATGGATGAGAAATGAATAAAACATCTAAATGTGGGCTTTGTTTCGAAAATTTGTCAAGGAAACTTACTTAAAAAACAGAAGAAAAAATTAAAATGGACCCATTGCTTTGCCATGGCAACGGGTAAAACTGTCACTGTGTAAAATATAAAAAAAAGACAGGCATGATATATTTAAGCTATTTCTACATTCTTTCAAAACAGATCAATTAAAATAAATAATGTGTCTCTATCCTTTCTATTTGTTTCAGCTAAATGAGATCCGAGGAGAATACTTTGACCTAAGTTTTTCTATCTCCCCACTGACAGCCATCTTCAAAAGTCCCATGAGTCAGCAAAAATGGTTTTGAATATATTGCTATTATTATCATTTGTATTAATTTAACTATTATGTGTTAAAATAATACAAAATAAACATACGTTATCACAACGGAATAATAGAGAGAGAGAGAGAGAGAGAGAGAGAGGTCTCACATCAACTAAATTTAGCCGCGGCCTCCGTCACCTCTTTATGAAATGATGAAATGATTACGACCCCCACCTCTCGTTTGAGGATATTAACTCATGAAGGATGGAGATGATGGTGAGACAAACAGAGCACGTCCAACCAACTCCACCCCCACGCACATACATCCAAAAACGGCAGAAATAAATGCAGGGGAACCAAATTGGATGATATAAATAGCTTCTCCCTCTATTTGTGTTCATCTTACTCACTCCCACTCTCCCACACTGCCCCTTAATCTCTTTATCGCTCTCTCTCTGTGTTTGTGTGCCTCTCTCTCTGTGTTTGTGTGCCTCTCTCTCTGTGTTTGTGTGCTCTCTCTCTCTCTCTCTCTCTGCTTAGCTCAGGATTCAGAGCAGGTTGCTAGTTCGATCCCCAGCTCCCCCTAGCTGAGTGTTGATGTGTCCCTGAGCAAGACACTTAACCCTAACTGCTCCTGACAGAGCTGCCTTGCAAGTGACTCAACCGTCGGTGTGCAGTGTGTCTTAACCGATGTTTGTCGGATAAAAGTGTCTGCTAAATGCCCTAATTGTAATTCTGTCTCTCTCTGTATTTCTCTCTCGCCATCTTTCTCTGTCTCTCTAGCATAGTGAGCACTAATAACGTCAACATTAGCTTAGCATTTCAGCCCAGCCGGTGTGAGACAGGCGCACAGGCCCAGCTCCACACAGCGTGTGTATCTTCTGTGTAATTGTTATTTTCATAGCCTGCTGCTGTTTATCTGTCTGAAGGGCAAAGGTAAGAACTCCCCAAACCCAGAGGAAAGAAATCTCCAGAACAAACTCAGAAAAGGAACAAAATATTGAACAACAAGTTTGTTTCAGGTAGAAGTTTATTTTGAGATGTTTATCCACACACACACACACACACACACACACACACACACACACACACACACACACACACACACACACACACACACACACACACACACACACACACACACCCCCCAACAATTGTTGGTACCCCTCTGTTAATGAAAGAAAAACCCACAATGGTCAGTGAAATAACTTGAAACTGACAAAACTAATAAATAAAAATTGACTGAAAAATAACCAATGAAAATCAGACATTGCTTTTGAATTGTGGTTCAATAGAATCATTTTAAATAACTAAAGAGGCCTGGACAAAAATGATGGTACCCTTAACTTAATATTTTGTTGCACAACCTTTTGAGGCAATCACTGCGATCAAGTGAGTTTTGTAACTCGATGAGACTTTTTGCACCTGTCGGCAGGTATTTTGGCCCAATTCATTAGCCAACTGCTCCAGTCGCCCCAGGTTTGAAGGGTGCCTTCTCCAGGTGGCATATTTCAGCTCCTTCCACAGATGTTCAATAGGATTTAGATCAGGGCTCATGGAAGACCACTTCAGAATAGTCCAATGTCTTGCTCTTAGCCATTCTTGGGTGTTTTTAGCTGTGTCTTCTGGGTCATTATCTTGTTGGAGGACCCATGACCTGCTGCGACTGAGACCAAGCTTTCTGACACTAGGCAGCACATTTCTCTCCAGAACCCATTGATAGTCTTGAGATTTCATTGTACCCTGCACAGATTCAAGACACCCTGTGCCAGATGCAGCAAAGCAGCTCCAGAACATAACTGAGCCTCCATGTTTCACAGTAGGGACAGTGTTCTTTTCTTGGTATGCTTCATTTTTTGCGTCTATGAACATAGAGCTGAAGCTTTGTGGCTTGTCAATATGCATTTTGGCAAATTCCAGTCTCGCTTTTTTTATTATTTGCTTTCAACAGAGGTGTCCTCCTTGGTCGTCTCCCATGAAGTCCACTTTGGCTCAAACCACGACGGATCGTGCGATCTGACACTGATGTATCTGGACCTTGGCGTTCACCTTTAATTTCTTTGGAGGTTGTTCTGGGCTCTTTGGTTACGATAGTTATTTTCCGTCTCTTAATTTTGTCATCAATTTTCCTGCGGCTATACATCCAGGGAGGTTGGCTACAGTCCCATGGACCTTAAAACTTTTGAATAATATGTGCAACTGTAGTCACAGGAACATCAAGCTGCTTGGAGATGGTCTTATAGCCTTTACCCTTTACATGCTTGTCTATAATTTTCTTTCTAATCTCCTGAGACAACTCTCTACTTCGCTTCCTGTGGTTGATGTTCAGTGTGAAACACCAAACAGCACAGTAACTACTTTTCACCCTTTAAATAGGCAGACTGACTGATTACAAGTTTGAAGACACCTGTGATGCTAATTAGAGGACACACACACCTTAGTTTAACATTTCCCTATAGTCAAATTATTTTCAATCTTTTCTAGGGGTACCATCATTTTTGTCCAGGCCTGTTTCATTAGTTAGTTTTTTTAAATTATTCTGTTGAACCACAATTCAAAAGCAATGTCTGATTTTCATTGGTTAATTTTCAGTAAATGTTTATTTATTATTAATTTTAACAGCTTCAAGTTATTTCAGTGACCATTGTGTTTTTTTTTTCATTAACAGAGGGGTATCAACAATTTTTTCCACGTGTGTGTGTATATATATATATATATATATATATATATATATATATATATATATATAATATATATATATATATATATAATATATATATAATATAGTATATTTAATGTGTGTGTGGTGTGTGTGTGTGTGTGTGTGTGTGTGTGTGTGTGTGTGTGTGTGTGTGTGTGTGTGTGTGTGTGTGTGTTGTTTTTGTGTGTGAGGAACGAAATACAACAATCTTGTCTCCCTCCGGTCAGAATACCGATTATGTCTAACACTATTAGCCTCTTCCACTGAAGCCATCACTTCCGTTTAAACACTTGCTTGCTGCTTTTCTGCCATACAAACAATGTAACAAAAACATCCTCAAACTATGATTGAGCTGCGGCCGGATGAATGCATTTCTTCTGACTTATTCCACACCCGGTTGTTGGAATCGTTTCAAACAAAAAATAATAACATAAGGTAGTGAAGTGAATCATGGCTAGAATAGAATACAGTGGTTCATTTAGATTTTGACCTACAAATTAATTGAAAAGATACGATATAGGTGTGTGTGGGTGTGTGTGAGAGAGAGAGAGAGACATATTTGTTGACCTTGGAGTGACCTGTTCAGCCCTATGTGCGTGTGCGAGCCTGCGTGTGTTTGTGGGTGTCTGAGTTTGTGTGTGTCTGTGTTAGCCGTCTAAACAGCTCCATCACCTGAACAAGCAGCGCTAAACAACACAGAGATAGGGATAGGAGAGGGAGGGGGGGGGGAGGAGAGAGGATTAGCCAGCATGTTGGCAGCCCCGCTCCTGCTGAAGGGCAGATGGAAATGACTTTAAAAAAAGAAAACTCCCTTTATCACTATGTCAATATAAATATGAATGCTAATCATAGTAGCCCTGGGAGCGGTTGGTCCAGCTAAAGGCAACAATTTGCACCGCACACGTACACACAACCATACATAAATAAATGAACATAATACATTTTTTCTTGATCATTTTTGTTAAGACAAGCCCCCGAAACTGTGTTCACAGAAACAGAGACCCCGGCACAAAGAGGATAAAAATGTAATCTTAATGTTATGCTTAAAAGAACGCTACCCTTTTGTTGTTTTTCCGGCGGTAATCAGCCACATTTTTCCTCACCGTTTCTGTGCGGTTAAAAAAGACGCCTTGCTATTCAAACGTAATTAACACAGGAAAAAATATCTCTAAAGACCCGTGAAGGATTTACCGGTATAATAACTACAAAAATATGTAAAACAATTTAAAAAAGAATAATAACTCCAAACAATTAGACGAAATGTAAGCATGCTCCTTGGCCTTTCCCTTGTCTGCCATCTTAATCTGGCTCTCTTAAAGGTGAACTCCATTGTTCCTCCCTGTCACGTGGTCGTTCTGCTCGCACGCCAACCCGCCAACCCCACGGGAAAGAAGGCGGCTTCTGAAAGATGCTTGTGTTTTAGAGAACATTGCCAGGACTCTCTACAACCACCACCCAGTACCGCGGTAGCCCGTGCCAGGGTTAAGGCCAGGCTACACGCCCGCGCCCAGGAGCTACGGTGGGCCCTGCCTGCCAGTGAACTCTGTGAACGCGTGCACTGCCAAGTGTCACTCAGTCAGGGGATATTTGGGGGTATTTATATTGTGAATGAGACGATGAGTCGGACTAATGGACATAAATATGCAAACCTCCTCACCCGGTCGTCCAGAAATCAACCATTAAACACTGGAACCATGTATGCCATCCGGGTTTTGAATTCTTAGATCCTAATATATACTATTTAGTTATTTAGCAGACACACTCATTCAGAGTGACTGTTGTGGAAATATACAGTATATCATAACTATAATAAACAATCATGTACAAATTATATCAACCTTGTTTAGATAATTACTATTCACATTAAAATGAACTGTATACATTCTCCCTGTATCTTAAGATACATCCCTTCCTCTCTCTTAACTGAGGCTCTATCCACCCCATCCTCGTGACTGAATGTTTGTATACAGTGTGCAGGCTGTATGCGCACAGGCTTGGTGCGCTCGATTTTTTCTGTGGAGAACCAGCGCCTTGAATATTTACTACAGCGTTTCTAAAGCTCGATGCGGTTTCGCAATGACTTTTATCTTGACGGAGATATTCCTGAACCGCATAAAACAAAACCGGATCCTTTTGGCCCGTTTTGGCTCTTTGTGTTCATTCTCACTGGAGCCACAATTTCTGATATTAAGGCCAGGCCTATCGACTGGCTTCGTTGTTATGTAGATGCCTTTAACCTTCGTACAGCCATGCTTGCAGACTTGCAGACATGTCCACTTCTCCCATAGTGTATTGCAGTTAACTTGGCCTCTCCCGCCAATCCTAAACTCTCCCCCATTGGTCACTCCCACACCTGTGTATTCCCTACCCACAATGCAAACGTTGCCCTATAAGAATCTTTTTCGCCCATTGTCTCACGGAATGAATCCTTTCCTTGGTAACTTTGCTGCCTGTACTTTCCCATGATCGTGCTAATATAAATATCAAATATTTCGCTGGCCGACGTGTCCTAAAAAGATTCTCTTCATCAGTGACTTACAGGGGATTGAAATACATGGTGCTAAGAGCCAGAGAGCCAGAGAGAGAGAGAGAGAGAGAGAGAGAGAGAGAGAGAGAGAGAGAGAGAGAGAGAGAGAGAGAGAGAGAGAGAGAGAGAGAGAGAGAGAGAGAGAGAGAGAGAGAGAGAGAGAGAGAGAGAGAGAGCGAGAGAGAGAGCGCGTCAGCTGTAGGAACCTGCCAGAGAACGCAGGGTCCTCACCCAGATGATGCAAGTGTCTGATTAGTCTGGGGGTGTTGTGTCCTGTGTTGTTGTGTCTGGGGCAGGAGAGAAGGCTACTTTATCTCCAAGTTTTATGGTGGATGACAGGAAGTCTAAGTGGGCTGAGAAAAGAACGAATGGGTAGAGAGAGGGAGAGAGAGAGAGAAAGAGAGAGAGAGAGAGAGAGAGAGAGAGAGAGAGAGAGAGAGAGAGAGAGAGAGAGAGAGAGAGAGAGAGAGAGAGAGAGAGAGAGAGAGAGAGAGAGAGAGAGAGAGAGAGAGAGAGAGAGAACAAGACAGAGAACAAGACAGAGACCATAGAGAATCTAATCGCTGTCTGACTCTCTCGCTTCTCATTCTGCTCTTAACCATCGCCCACACAACACAGATGCCCTACACACACACACACAGACGCATACACACACATGCGCATACGCACATACGCATACGCACATACTCCGACATGAACACTAACACAGGCACACACACACACATGCACCCTAACAGGCACACGCCCACGTCAACACATGCACAGACACATTCCCAGACACATTTGCACAGATACACACACACACACACACACACACACACACACACACACACACACACACACACACACACACACACACACACACACACCACACACACACACAACACACACACACACACACACGACCACGACACACATTGCTGACCCATCTACCAACACACACAGCACGCACACACACACACACACACACACACACACACACACACACACACACACACACACACACACACACACACACACACACACACACACACACACATCCTGCAAGAATGATCCCTTGATTCTAAATCGATGGTTCAGTATGCACTGTTTTAGAATGCAAGTTGCCTGAACATATCATCCATTTAGCAGCCTTCTGAACCTCCATGTCCAGACGGTGGGGTCAAGCCGTGTCTGGACTCATCTCAGGAAACCCTTTTTAGGATGTTTCATTATGCATCAATAAAACGAGCTGAATCCCTTTCTATGTCTCACTTCTGCGACAGTTGAGCCCTTTGGGACCTTCTGCTCTTAGTCTGCCAGATAACACAAAACATGCATTTCAGTTCACTTTTTCTAGTAGCTTTACATATTTAGAAACATATTTGAATTCATAAGGTTTGTGAGCGTTTTTTTAATTGCATTAGCCACAGAATGATAAAAAAAAAGTCACAAAAGTCACGGTTCGGTACGTACCTCGGTTTTTAAGTCACGGTACGGTACGGTTCATACTTAAGGGGAAAATTTAAAAAAATGCTTGTTCGTCAACAACGGAGAATGGCCGTAGGTCAGCAGCAATGAAAGCACCAATAAACTTAGTTATGGCATTTGCATTTCTGAATTCCCAGACAGGGGTTGTGGAAATAGTGTCGTGACCTGGGTTTGCACAGCTTGTTTTTTTTCCCAGTGATCGTAACACCTGGATGGTGCCTTTTCAAATGCGTGTGCTAGGGATGTGCATTTGTAGCAAAAATACTATTCGATATTCGAGTATTCAAATAATATTCGAAAATTGCTCTATCAAGAACCCCCACGCACGCACGCACACACAATGACACAGGGAGAGGCTTTTATGATTCAAATGAAATCAATGTTTATTTTGAACAACTGCGCCATCAACATTCAACATCAAAATTATTTCAACGTGGGCTTAGCCAGATAGACCTACATGTGCCGAACACGGATCGCTATTTATTTATTTAATTATTTATTAATTTACTGAACACAGCCTGCATGACGGTGAACTACACCGATCTCTCTCTCTCTCTCTCTCTCTCTCTCTCTCTCTCTCTCTCTCTCTCTCTCTCTCTCTCTCTCTCTCTCTCTCTCTCTCTCTCTCTCTCTCCTTCTCTCTCTCTCTCTTCTCTTCTCTCTCTCTCTCTCTCTCTCTCTCTCTCTCTCTCTCTCTCTCTCTCTCTCTCTCTCTCTCTCTCTCACTCACTCCCTCTCTCTCAGCACACAGAGCCTGGGAGATTGATGCCTAATTACATTGGAATTTTCCCCAAGTCTCGCTGGGAAAGAATAGATGGCACTTTCAGTTTCTTTTTTTCATTTTCATAAAAACCCAACTTCCCTTCCCTGCACGTCACTTGTGCTGACCAGGATAGCATAATGACTACGCCGTTTGACTCCCAGCCAAACCGTACTGGGTTCGATGTGCACAGTGGAATTTTAAGCCTTCTCGGGCTAAGCCATGCTGATCCCTGCCTGCACACATAATGGCAGGTGCCTGCTAGAAATCGCTGAAAATCACTTTGGATAAAATGTTCTACTAGATAAGCCTAGTAGATAGAACAATCTCCGTAAGACAGACCACTAAAACACTAACTGGCATCGACCTGGTCCCTCCCTGATGCTGTTGCCCTCGGAGACGGGTTGATTCCAATGTGTTACCCTCTTCGTGAATTGTTGCAGCAGTTGCGGTTCACTATGCTATTATTCATTTTATCAAAGCAACTTACAGTGAACTGGAAACATGTCATTATAGTCTCTTTGTGTAAGATTGAGCCTCTCATAATAAGGAGTTGTTCAGAATTCAAAAAAGGTCTCAGTCCTCCCTCCCAGTCCTAGCTAAGGACTCAGTCCTCCCTCCCAGTCCTAGCTAAGGACTCAGTCCTCCCTCCCAGTCCTAGCTAAGGACTCAGTCCTCCCTCCCAGTCCTAGCTAAGGACTCAGTCCTCCCTCCCAGTCCTAGCTAAGGACTCAGTCCTCCCTCCCAGTCCTAGCTAAGGACTCAGTCCTCCCTCCCAGTCCTAGCTAAGGACTCAGTCCTCCCTCCCAGTCCTAGCTAAGGACTCAGTCCTCCCTCCCAGTCCTAGCTAAGGACTCAGTCCTCCCTCCCAGTCCTAGCTAAGGACTCAGTCCTCCCTCCCAGTCCTAGCTAAGGAGTCAGTCCTCCTCCCAGTCCTCCTCCCAGTCCTCACTAAGGCGATGTCTCCCCTGCCATCTGCCGGCGGCCCCGGGCCCTTCAGGAGATCCAGAGGAGCTGCAAGAGGAGGCCACCTGGGCTTCTCCTGCAGGAGGAGACGCAAGGAAGGAGGAGGAGGAGGAGGAGGAGGAAGAGGACGAGGAGGCGGCCCCTCACGCGGCCTCACAGTCTCCCACACCTGCACACGTCCAGAGAGATTCATGCGTTATAAATACATCTGCATGTGCTGAAGACTGCCAAGGCCGATGCAGATTTTCCCGTGCTAATGTGTAAAAGGGACACACCCACCGTGCGTGTTCAGTAACCACTAATAATGCTCACTAACCGGGAACAACCGAATAACATCGAGGTCGAACAAGACGTTGAATCAAACCACACTTGTTTGCTGGTCGGCTGCGTGTATGGAATCCAGAACGCACGTTGTTAAGATGTACTGAACCGTACTGATATCCCCCCCCCCCCCCCCCCCCCCCACAAGTGGAAATAAAATAGGAAAAGCACACTGACCTTGTTGTGTTCTAGTTTTGAATCCTAAAGCTACACCACAGCCTATCCAGACGCTGTTTTAGAAACTAGGTTGTGCAGCTGTCGTCCGCTACATGTAAATATATGACATGTTCAATATCGGATATTAAGATATGAATCCCTTAATGGGATTATTCAATACATGTATGAATAATTATGATAACGTTCTACCCTCGGGAATCCAGAAGGGACGGCATTAATGCACGTTTTCAAATGTGCTTTGGAACGAACAACATAATTCTGCGGAGCCTGTGAACAGACTGCGCCGGCCTAGTGCAGCATCTCACTCGCCGCTGGTGGGGGATGCTAAAACACGCTAGCAACAGCGCTCACAAGACGCCGCCTGCACGGCCCCATGCACATCATTACTAGACCCAATGGGGAACGCAGGCCATGTTACAGAGAAGAGACGCACACCCACAGTTACAGAGAAAGAGAAAGAGAGCTTGTAATGCATGTGGATGTGAAACCGTTTGCCTGGCTATCGGCCATGTGCGGTTAGCCAAAGGCATTTAATCAAATAAGAGAGAAACATTTAATAAGTGTGACATGAAGCGTAAGGTGGAGCAGAGACAGGTCAGGACCGTCTTCCGCTGAGATATTTATGGACTTACACATTTATGGACTGTCAGCCCCCGTCTCTATTATGAAAAATGTTCTGCCTGGCCAAAACATAATTAAAAAATGGTTGGACGAATGTGAGTTGACAATGTTTTTAGTCTCCGGCGAAAGCAAACGCACTAAATAACCAGGACAAATCAGGCGCACATGCATCCATGAACAAAAACACAATCTGGAGCTAACAAACCACTTCAATCAACAATGAGTCAAGATGTCAAGCAGTAGCATTGCCAATAAATCGAGCTTTGGTGTTTTTCTAGTCAGTTCCTGAAACAAGTGGTTACTTAAAAAAAAAAAAAAGAGAGAACCTTTTGGCTCTTCAAATTAACACCGGTAAAATTTCCAATCTCCAATGCCACGGTGTCACTGGAGGTTGAATTAAAAATAGAGTTGTTGACAACTTCAGATAGCTGCAGAATCGGGGAAAGATTGTGTGACGCCAAGACCAAAAGGTTCTGGATTCAGTCCTCGGTATACACACCGGCCTAAAGGCACCCTCGGGCGAGATGCAGGCTAGCCCCTACCTGCTCCTTAGCGACATGCATTTGAAAAAAAACTGTGAAAGGTCCTTTGGTAAGAAAGTATCTGGTTCACTACTGCAACAGTAACTAGAATCAATACCAGTACATACCAGTACAGTTGCGAATCCAGTGACCTCATAAAACGCCTCAGATTTATTTTGTGGATGTTGGTGTCACCACAAGGTCAGAACAAACATCCACAGTCCAATTTAGGATTAACCTTCTTGGCTTTTGGTACTGTAACAACTTAATTATACAAACGATACCAAACATACCAAATGTTTTCACCCAGGAGAATGAAGAACAATCTGGAAAAAAAGCTACGAGAAATAGCAAAATGTTGCCAGTAATGAGACACCCATTAACTAAGCTCTGACCTGGCCCAACGTTGCTTTTGCTTTTAGAAATAAGCATTAATAACAACTGCCCCATTGTATTTCTTTAACACAAAGCTCTCAACCTTCAGGTCAGGTGAAAAGACAAGATGTATTCTTTTTTTCCCTCCCCAAAATGTTTTGAGCACGTGAAAATGGTACTTGTGTTTAAAAATGTCTTCAAGGGTGTATATGAGAAAAAAAACATTTGAAGACCAGTGCACTACAATATCCTGCCTTCCTACTTAATCAGTAATCTGTAATTGAACCATGTTCATTTGAATTGTTAATGTGTGAGAAGGTTATTAAGACTATAAAATATGAAATACGGCAGGGGTATTTGGCGGTTGCTGTCTGTTTGGTTAATGGGGTCCACTGGCTTTAATGCAAGGAAGTAAATATAGGAGAAGGGTTCAGTGTATCCCATTTATCCTCAGTTCTATAACAGAAAGTTGCACCCCCCTATATGAAGCAAACAGCCTCATTCATAACCTCTAATTCAACCGTGCGCGGGCCACACAGAACGGCCCCATTTGCGTGAGAATATACGGCCGTTTCAGGCCGCGTCCCCTGGTGGGAATAGGAATTAATTACCCCTCTGGCCACCCCCAGAAAGGACACTCACACCCAGCCATGCTCACTCTGACTACCTGCAAGGTAACACGTAGCACCATGCTAGCTAGGCCATTAGGGGACGTATCACCTTGTGGTAGCATGGTTTGTCTCTGCGTCGCCTCTCCTCTCCAGCACTGAGGCCCCCTTCACGGCTCAGACCTAAAAGGCGTTCCCATCCTTTGAAGGAAGTGTCTGGGTCCTGACTGGAGACGTTGTGGCAGATTTGCATATTACACCGGCAATTAAACGAAACCATGACAGTCTATGTTGCCCTTAGGAACTATGGGGTGTTGGTTGTGTGTGTGTGGTGTGTATGTGTGTTTGTCTGGGAGTTTTCTTCGAACCTTGGGATTATCCATCAATACATGCACAAGGCAATTGGAAATAGCAGGAGAGTCACAGCCAATTAATTTGTGTTGTGGGACGTGACCTGGACCTCTGCTGCTGCCGTCGCCTGTCCCAGACGTCTGAAATCACGGTTAACTTATGCAACTTTTCAACGAGTGAGTAGCGCAGTGCGTTAGTGTGCTCGGTTTAGCATTGTACCCTTGTAACCCCTAAGGTGTGTGTGAGTGTGTCTGTGGGTGTCTGTATGTGTGTCTTTCGATCAAGGTGTGTGCATGTCTCTGTGTGTGTTTGTGTGTTTCGCTTTAGGTGTGTGTGCGTGTGTGTGTGTGTGTGTGTGTGTGTGTGTGTGTGTGTGTGTGTGTGTGTGTGTGTGTGTGTGTGTGTGTGTGTGTGTGTGTGTGTATGTTTCAATTTGTGTGTGTGTGTGTGTTTCGATTGTGTGAGTGGGTGTGTGTGTCTGTGTCTGTGTCTGTGTATGTGTGTGTGTGTGTGTGTGTGTGTTGTGTGTGTGGTGTGTGTGGTGTGTGTGTGTGTGTGTGTGTGTGTGTGTGTGTGTGTTTTGAATACAAATTAACAGAGAGCTGAAACTGCCCTGAACTAGGTGTGTTAGCTCCTACTATGGAGGACGGTGAATAGCACGGGATGCTATGGTGAGCTTAGCGCTCTGCAAGTGCTCTGCTAATTGGCCAAACACGTCGGGTCCTAGCTGATTTTAAACACATTTGTCATACACCTCACAGGAATTTAATCTGTTTATGGCTGATTTATTTCAGCGTTGTACTTTTCCTTAGAAAACAATTGTCTGCCATGTCAAACGCAGAAAACAAACAAGACTAACACAAACGGGCGGACATGGTAAACCAACGCTGCCGCGCTACCGTCGCCACGCACACATCTGGCGATCGACAGGAAGTACACCAAAGAAACAAGACAGGAAGTGTCGACGGGGTGTTTGGTGACAAACAGGCTCTCATTCATACCGGGGGAAGCTTCTATTTACCGATCGCAGGATGAACAGAATGGCTGCCCGCACCCCAGACATTATCAATCCCCCTGCTTCTATTCTCAACACTGAGGAGATTGAGAGGAGATTTGAGATTTTTGCCTCGGATGTTGAGATTGTATTATAATAATAACCTGAGATGCTACTGTACCCTCTGATGTTTCACAATGTACAAAGACGTGGTGTACTCAGGATGGAAATATGTAGTGTTCCTTTCTCATTTCCTAGTATATCCCAGTTTAGATATTCCATTTAATTATCCTCGGATTCTGAACGTACACCCAGACACGCCTACACGCAGGCACACACGCACACGCACACACACACACCACACACACACACACACACATAAACATGAACACACACAGACACTGCGTTACCTCTAGGGCTTCCCAGGAGTGACCTAATACTTTGTTCTAAGATCTGAATAATTGGATGCTCACAGTGAGGGGGGGGGAGGGAGGGGAGGGGGGGGCTGGGAAGAGAGGGGGTGGGGGGGGTGGGTGTGGGGGGCTGTCATTTCCAAGAGCGAGAAGAAGAATCAGAAAAATGTATGAAGGCGACGCCCGAGAAGAGATGGAATAGCTTGGCGGGGATATCGGTGAGTGACAGACATTTAGCGCGCGGGGGGGGGGGGGGGGGGGGGGTGACCTTTCAGAGGAAGGAGAGATGTCAACTCCAGCAGCACTGTGTCTCCCCCGCTCAACTGGCTCTCCCCTCCTCTCTCTGTCTTTATACTGTTCCCCATTCATCATAAAGCGATTAGGCTGTTTTCATTCTTTCTTCCTTCCTTCCTTCCTTCTTCCTTCCTTCCCCTCTCTTTCCTCTCCCCTTCTGCTCAACTAATCCAACCGTTACGTAGTCACACAGTCGTTAATTACTCTCTCTCTCTCCTTCTTCCCCCTCTCTCTCCTTCCACTCTTTTCTGTGTTCATCCAAACCCATGCTTCTGTTTTATCCCTTTCTCCCTCCTCCACCTCTTCCCTGCCGTTCAACTCCTCCCCAACCGTCTTCCGAGTTGAAGGTGCATGGGACGTCTCTGTCATCCTCCAGCTCCTCCGCTGTGGACGGACTGACACAATGGCCCAGGTGGCTATTGTCTCCTCCCCTCACTCTCAGCCGGAGACACAGCAGCAGGAGCACCCCTCTCTCTCTCTCTCTCTCTCTCTCTCTCTCTCTCTCTCTCTCTCTCTCTCTCTCTCTCTCTCTCTCTCTCTCTCTCTCTCTCTCTCTCTCTCTCTCTCTCTCTCTCTCTCTCTCTCTCTCTCTCTCTCTCTCTCTCTCTCTCTCTCTCTCTCTCACCTTCAGTATGCTGTGCAGTCATTTATCCCTCGGATCCACACATACTTAAACAGCCTTTAGACATGCAGGCCGAGAGTTATCCTGTTTATCACATCACACACACACACACACACACACACACACACACACACACACACACACACACACACACACACACACACACACACACACACACACACACACACACACACACACACGTCTGCATTCACACTGTGCCGTGATTCACTGCACGCAGCCCGGTCTGAGCACATACAGAATCTAGTTCGAACTAGCCGGCCTTGCCTTCCTCATCTACATAGGCTATATGAGTATACATAAATATATACACACATACATATACATACACAGGCCAATATATTACTCATCGACCAATCTGTGACTGTTTAGCATTCATTGTCCTCGGGACGTTTCCGCGGGAGATGTATCTACGCTGAAATGGAGTTCCAGTATCTTCCTTCTTCTCGCTGCTTCTCGGTGCATATTTTCCTGGGCTGTGGGTCCGCTCACCAGAGTTTGCCTGTATCTGTAAATGGCAGTGCGCACCTTCTTCTGGGGGCGGCTGAAATTGACAGGACTATGCGAGGCCAGGTGCCAGGTGCTGGCGGCGCAAGATGGCGGGTGTGAGAAAAATAATAAATAATAAAAATTCACACGAAATTTTATTTTTGTGAAGGATTTTGACCCAGGTAAACAACCCCCACAAATCCACCTACCCCCCCCCCCCCCCCCCCCACGTCGCAGCACACAGCTTGCCCCCACCTGGGCTCCAGTTATTACCCCCCCCCACCCCCAGAATGGCTGTCTAAATGGATTTTCTTCGAGCAGCGTGAGGGAGGGTCTACAGCACGACTATTAACTCACGCTCACGGACTCTCGTTCGTTCGTATTGATTTAATATTACCTAGACTTTCATAATCCCACTTATTTAATTACAATTCTCTCTCGCACACACACACACACACACACACACAGCGTTTGGCACGCATACACCAATACACATCACACTATTCACACACACTTGCACACACACACACACACACACACACACACACACACAGCGTTTGGCACGCGGTTTGCCAATGAATAATCAAGTTTCTATTGACACGCCTTGATTAATTAGACAACGCTGTGGTGTTCAGACCGTACACACAAACACATTAATGCACTCCGTAAGACACCCGTCACAACAGAGGATATTGCATTGATCGACGCGCGTGCCGGCATCTGAAGTCCAAGTTAGTTCGGGATCAGGGACTGAAGCCTCCAGGAGGAGCACATAATAGTAGAAAATCAGTTTGATATCGTCGTGACATTTCAGGGATAAGCCTCTTTCATTACGGGAGCGTGCAGCATGTCCGTGAGTCTTAAGACTACCGATGAAACAATAGGTGGCCCCCCCACACACTCCTCCTGGAAGGTCGGTCAGGACAAACAGCCACACTCTAATTACAGTCTGGGTGGAGGTACTCTGTAGGGATCACCGACCCAGACACACTTCCTTCAGTACGTTGCGGACGGAGATGTGGATTTGCGTTGAGGCGAAGGTCGAGGTTAGGAACGGTTTCGGGTTTTCTCTGGGATTGGCAAATTCTCCCAGCCTTCCGTGACGGATATGAGAAGCTTCTGATTCTCAACTTTGAATTTAATAGGATGTTGGCCAAAAAATCTTTTTCCACTTTATTCTTCGTTTGGTTTTCAGGGACATCTTGTTTGTCCTCATGTTAGAAAACATTCAAGAGGCTTGAGTTTTCCCTGAGGTGAGTTTTACAAAACCAAGCGTGCAGCGGGGAAAAAACTGGAACAAAGAGCCAGAGGAGATGGGCAGCAGGAAAAATCAATATAAACGCTTCAAAGAGTACACCTGGGAGACGGAGGGCTGGAATCCCAAAACAAGCGAAAAAGGCGAAGATTAATTTCCTATAATCCTGCTCCTTGCTATTATTCCTCAAGATTCGGTTGGCAGAGGTTTGGGAGATTTATCCCCTGCTCTATACCTTATCTAGGGATTCAGGAGCAAACAAGTGAAGGACTTGAATCATTGTTCGAACGGGCGAAAGAATCATAGAAAGAAACAGATTATTCACCACAGAGGTTATTAGACTATTTTACGTTAACTTGTTTTACAGGGGAAAAAAAGGTTGTTACTGAGGCTTCCCCATTTCACCAAGATGTGGATTTAGCCATGAGATAGACAGATCCAGCTGCTACCAGCCTCCCCAGTGGACTGGACCAACTGGTAGGCTGGTCCGTCCAGAATACAATCTGGAAACTCCAACAATTTTTTGAATTGGCTGTTAAGGATGAATCTATATCACACATGGTGGTAAAATAAGGGCTGTTTGATGTTTCAACCAATAACTCCCCCCCCCCCCCCCGCCACTCGTGTAAAGCTTGCCTCGGGTGAAGCCACACCTGGCTAACGAATGGTGTGTCTTCCTGTACAGTTGAGTAAACTCCTGACGTGATATTCATCCGTTGTTGTGTCTCTGTACACCAGGGGTAAGATGCTCTCTCACCTCTATTTCACGCTGTCTATACAATGAAGCAAGGGTATGTTGAAGGATAGAGCAAGAAAAAAAAAGGGCTTGCTAGGTTTCCCACGAGCGTAATGTTTTCTGCCACACTACTATCCCTGCTTTCCCGGGCGCATTTTTGATGCAGAGGATCACGTTTAAAGTCGGGCAGCTTAAACTGAAAATACGCAAAATCGAATAGAGCCGTATAAGTACGGCATACAAACTCAATGCGTATGCTGCTAACAAAAACCAGCACGCAAAACCCCCCGTACCTTACAGGCTGAAGGCCATTGCTTAGACTTCTGGAGCAAAGACTTTCAAGCAAATCATTGATTTCTTGAGCGAGCTGTTGGAAGCAAGGTGACCCCCCCCCCCGCCCCCAACCTCTCGGCACTCAAAAGAGCAGGTAACCCCCCTCCTCGACCCCCTTTCTCCCCCACCGCGGGCCTCCCAATGCCCCGGCGCCATCCACTCTGCTAAATGGCCTTGACCCCAGCTTCCCTCGCTGCCGCAAATACATTGTGAGTTAGAATACGACCCTTCAACTTTCCCTGGCAGCTTGTCTCGGAAAATAGATGGAAAAAAAAGAAAATGTTGACTGGGCTCTTTGCCCTGAATTCCCTCAGGGAGAAAATTGGCACACACCTATCGATGCCAGATGAAATTATAGGAAGAGTGTATTTTCTCTTCTGGATTTGTTGCTGTTTTTATGTGGTTTTGGGAGGCTGATCATTAAGCCTTGAGGATATTTAAGGAAAAAGCATAGGATTGTGTTTAATTGATATATTTTTAAAGTTTCCGTTATGTATTCCGACTTGACAGGGTCTTCAGTCATACATAGAATATTTTTACATTTACATCTAGGGTATTTAGCAGACGTTTTTATCCAAAGCGACTTATATCAGTTAATACACACATTGACGCACCGACGGCAGAGTCAACCATGCAAGGCGACAGCCAGCTCGTCAGGAGCAGTTAGGGTTAAGTGTCTTTCTCAGGAGCAGTTAGGGTTAAGTGTCTTTCTCAGGAGCAGTTAGGGTTAAGTGTCTTGCTCAGGGACAGATCAACACTCAGCTAGGAACCTTTCGGTTAAAAGACAACTGCTCTACCTCCTTAGCTAAGCAGACCCCTAAGCAGTATTTTTAGTTTGTAAGGCTTCTGTAAACGTAATGCTTTTTTACTAACTAAAGTTTTTAAATTAACAGGTCATTGTTTGAAAATGTGAAAACCATGAAATTCATACCATTTCCATCATTTGAACAACATGGACTCCTATGTGTCTTTTGGATAAAGTGGTCTCATTTGTTTTAATGGCGGCATTATTAGATTGGTTGAGTGGTTAATTAGATCCAGACAAATCTTTAGACACTTTATCTATTTTCCACAATCTGTACAAATAAGGCCTATATCATAACTGGAATGAGTTTGACAAAATCTTGACATTTGTTATTTTATTTTGCGTATTATTTATGGCCAACATATGTCCAGACCCGAGCAGCTGTTTTCCTCTGTTTAACATCGGTCGGTATACGATCACAGAGAATCATTTTCACTCAGCTTTCTGCCGGGGTCTCCTAGGGTTAAACAATAAGAGAAAGTATTGGTAGGTGACGTGTTGAAGCATAATGGTTGTACATAACACTGGCTGCCTTCAGAATGAGTTAAAAGTGACCCTGGAACCTTCCACACGTCCATAATGGAACTAAGTGCTGTAGCCAGCCCTCCCTCTGCCGCTCTATAGCGTCCATACCCTCTATTACAGATGCCAGCTAAATATAAACACATACATCCAGATCACAAACACCACACTATTACGCCATAGTACAGACTGTGATATGCTACAGTGTTATAATAAACATTGGTAGGACTGGATACAGGAAGGCCAGATAATACTGCCAACACTATAGTCCGGTTTGGTGCAGTCACTGTGTCAAAGGTCTCGGAATAAACGCAAACCCATGCTAACATGAAACAAATTGCTTACTATGGGATAGGGGATCTTTATAAAGTGTTAGCAACTCCTCAAAAAGGAGGCTTATGGTTTACATTACTTTATATTGCTTATATATATTAAGAAATGTTTGATACTTCAGTTATTCAATTTGCTAACTAAACACTGTCTACACACATGGGATATAAAGTATAGTTACATCACACAATGACTTGAGTGGTGAAAGAAATACTATTTTACTTAAAGTGGTTAGCTTGAAGGCTTCCATTTTGTTCTCTTTGGCATTACCTCTGGCGATGAGCTGTAATTTTTCCCAGAGATAAACATTGTTGCCACCGACATCCAGTTTGTAACCATCATAACTCTGCAAATGCCAACACTTTCATCAGTGGGCCATAGGCTCAGTCAACGTGCGTAACCTCATTCAGTGATAGATAGTGTCTCAAAATACATGCAAACATATAAACAGCTTAGATTGGCATTTTAAGTAAAAGATGTATTCATATTTTTTACAAGAAAAAATCCTGCATAGAACATAGAACTTACTTAAATATATAAGCTTCAAAATTAACTTAAAGTGCTAAATCAAAGGTAGGCCTACTCATTATACAGAATGACACGGAAGCGTTTTGCATTCACTTGTGAATGCTGCTGTTGTTTTTCTGAATTAACAACATAATTACGCCAGGTTTCAGTAAAAAAAGTATATTTTTTATTTTTAATTGATAAGACACCTCCAAACGGTGTGGAGAATCCTCACCTGCATGGAAGAGGATGGTTGTTGCTGCTAATCATCCTATCCCGCCAAAGGGGACTTCAAACACAGGGTCGATAAGGTATCTAGGGTATTAGTTAATACGTCAAATTGTATAACCAAACTATTCGCTTGACCACATGTACACTGTAGCGAATGCATGTCCGATGCATCACCTTATATCCGTGAGGCATGGCGTATGGGTTCAACTGATCCTGCAGGAATGCCACAATGCCAAGCAGATCATGACGGGCTTTCCGTCTGAACAACCCCAAAGTCCTGAGGTGCCCGAGCAACGCCGACAAACTAATGACAACACCATCAATATTACTTAAGGACACAAGTGTCTCCAACATAAATCAAAATAAAACTGGAATCAACTCATGTTTGCCTCCATGAAATCAACTTTCAGGTGAATGACAGCTTCTGTATTTTGAGGTATCTTAGTTTTTCAGAAAAACAAGAGCAGGTTTTATTTCTTCATGAAAACCTTTCTTAGAAATCTGAGATTATAAATGGGTTAATTCCACATTTTACCACAATAACACTTTTCCTCAGAATTCTGAGCTAATCATGTCATTAATTCAGAAAAGGAGCAGGCGTTTTTTGTTGTTGTGAATACCAATGGGGCCCACGTCTGAGATGTATCTTTTATATTTTAGGGTTTGGATTTATTTTTGCAATATGCAATAATTTCATGGGTTTAATATTGCAGCTGGAAAGGTGGAGCTCATATTCATTGATTATATATTACTCTGCATACCGTTGGCTAGCTTGTGGATTTCTCCCCTGGGGACCAAAAAAGGCTTATCGATATAATAATATATTGCATTTATTGATCATTATTATTAATATTATGAATCTGAATCTGCCAAATAAGTAGTAATTAAAGGAGTCAAATATTTAGTGGAGTATAAAGAGTAGATGTTTGCCTTTGAGATGTATAAAAGTAGCAGAGAATAGTCCTGTCTTCATCACCAACCGCCACAGTGAGCCTCCAATACGCTCATCTTGGTATGCAGGGACAATGTGTTAGGGCTGGGCGATATATCGATAGTTAAAATATATTCATAGTATCTTCTCAAACGCGATATGAAACAAGACCATATCGTCAACATCGATATAAAGTCATTTAATTTGCGTTGAAATCACAATTTCAAACCGCGCCTGCCGCCTGCTATTTTGTAACTCTGCTTATGTCTCTCCCGCTCTGCCCCCGGCTCACACACACTCTGCCCCCCCCCCCCCCCCCCCCCCCCTCCCCTCCACTGACTCACGTCACTTTTTGAAATCGTGAAACATGGAGTCCGGCCTGCACAAGCAGCTCCGAGGAGCTTGTTTGTAAAGCGAAAGACCAACGGCTCCATAGTATGGAAATGGTTTGGATATAAGGTGTCTGACGAATTTTCTACAAATTAATTTGTAGAGAGTGCTTAAAAACTGTCGCAACCAAAGGGTTGCAATGCTGTGCATAATATTCCGGAGGCTCACACAGCTTTTGGCCGTAATATTATATATTATAAAGTTCTCAAATACGAGGTGGAGGCAGTGTCTGGTCCACGGTTTATTCAACCATCAAACTGTATTCAATTCCAAACGGTAGGAATAGTAATGGTAAAGGGCGCGCCCCCCCCCCCCCCCTCGACAAATATCGATATTTATCTTATATCGATATTCTACTTGAAGATATCGAGATATGACTTTGGTCAATATCGCCCAGCCCTAACATGTGTGCATTTATTATACCAAGTGAATCCCGAAGGTCTGAGATAAAGAAGTAAGAAAAGATGGAGCTGAAAGCAACAGCCTAACCAACACAATGAAATGGAACAGGCAGGAATTGAGCCGTTACATATAGTTTGAAGTCTGAAAACATACCATTTTAATTTTAGGTGAAATTAAAGTGTCAACTATTTTTTTCATGCTTGAATTTACATCTCAAATGTAATTTTGTGATAACCATAATTGTGTGTGATTGGTATTTTATCATTTTATCATTTGTGTCATTTCCCATCTGAAGCCCAACGAGAAGGAAGTTACACACCAGTAAGAGTGGAGCTGTGGTAGCTGTTTGATGGCTTGTAGAGACAAATATAGTGAGGTGTCTCAGATGTTTAACAAGCTGTGAATTAATTCAGGGAACATTTTTTTTGATTAACTGAAAAATAAAAGTTCTTCGATAATCCTACCAAGATAAATCATTAATTGAACAGTGTAGGACACAGATTCCCAGCCTGATACATCCGGAATAAATTCTGGGTATGGTAGGAAGATAAAAATCAATTTATTACATAGATTGGTAAATCAACTTTATAAATCCATTACCAGTATGTTTTAAAGCATTTCAAAGTATTCTAGTTGCATTGCTCTGTCATTATGATATCTTGAAAGTCTTCTTTCTCAATAGACGAACCAAACTGCTGTTGATGGAGAGTCTATTCAATTATACTGAATATTTGATTCAGGAATATTAGATTGAAGGTGAATTAATTACGGACTATTCTGAATTGTGTATTATTTGTTTGTGTTGTTGTATAAAGAAGTCCAACAGATTTGGGCATATTTCCTTAGAGGCGACAAATCGCACACCAGTCTAATCTAGGAGTATTTCACAGCAATCACTTGAGAGCCATTTCAAACGTGCAACCAAATGACCGGTTAGGAAAAGAAAACAGCTTTAGCATGACAACCCATCTTGGCCCAGATGTGGCTCATAACTACTGGAAGATACTCGGATCCAAGGGGTACACCTAATTGTCTGGAGAAATGAGACACGCTAAACGAAGCCAGAGAGATTCTAATTAGCGCTGATTGCTGCCGTGAGTGACAACTTGTTTACGCAATGATTTGATAAGAGCCTTATTTATGACAAAGCTGGATGGGGGAAGTATGCACAGGCATATTTGATTGCTTATGAAATTAGCCAAATAATCAAGTCACCAATACACTTCATTACATCAATTGACATCATTTCAATAGAAAGCCAAAAGTAATTTCCATTTTGACTTGAACAGAATCCACCCGGTACCCCACAGCCATATTGCCAAATTGGATGATTGGGCCATGGACTTAAATTCTCTTAAATGTTTCTGTTTTCATTAGTTAGCGAGTTTTCCCATAGTACCGTGCATGCACCATGTCCCGCCCTAGCACACTCCTGATTGGCTCCCATCAAAACCATCTTAGACTAGTCTGCCATTAACTAAAGGTACGGCCACACCAAAAGCGTTACCCGCGTATCACGCGTATAAAATCGGCAATTTTTCCATAGGGAACCATTGGTTTACGCGCGTATGAGACGCGTACACGCGTTGCACGCGTATAAGCAACATTTTACTCGCGTTAGGCGCGTATGAGGCCGGTACATATACGCGCGTACATATACGCGCGTACATATACGCGCGTACATATACGCGCGTACGAGGAGTTCAAAAAATTGAACTTTTTACGCTTGGTGTGTTCGCGGCATAAGGACTGCAAACCTCAAAAAATGAACAACATGCTAACTTTCAAGGTGAGGCAGAGCTTAGTTCTGGCACGTTTTCCTTCAACCTCCCCATTGATGGAGGATCCAAGCGGGGCCTCAGTAGCACGCCTTGGGTTGGGGTCAGAATGGGGGGGGCTCTCACTCAGGGATGTCCAATCTGAGGCCTTGATCTCAGCTGGGCTTCCCACGTCCTGCTGTGTAAGGCTGGGAGTCCTGCTGAGAAGACCAACAGCCAGCAGAGCAGGGGATAACGACTACTGGGACGGGAGCTTGGAGGTGTAGGAGGTGGTGCTTTGTAACATCTAAGATGGGTTTTAAAAGAAGCAGAACACCACCATGTTCTGAAGATGACAGACATAAGATGATTGCAAGCTGTCATCCTTTCCTGGCCGAGTTCACCCCCATTTTTAGTTCTGGAGATGTTTTGCGACTCCAGAATTTGTATGTTTGCGTGCGTCTGCTTCCAGACGTTGTTTGAAACCTATCAACATCTGCTGGTGACATCCAAGTCCCAGTGAAAAGTGGTTAGTAGTCATAGTTTGCTAGTGGCTACGGATAATTAGGCGATCTGATTGATATCAAGACATTAACGTCATACAACTAGATTATCGGCAATCTGTTAAGCACCAAGTTATAAGAAGAAAGCTAAAAATGAACTACACGATTGACAATGTGAAGCTAGTCCATAGTTGGGGTCTCTCTCTCTCTCTCTCTCTCTTACTCTATTTCCCTCCACCATCCCAGCCTCATCTCTGCCAGTTGCTTGAGGCATCATTCTTGGAATGGGGCGTACAAGGATCAAAGATTACTGCAGAGAGAGAGAGAGAGAGAGAGAGAGAGAGAGAGAGAGAGAGAGAGAGAGAGGAGAGAGAGAGAGAGAGAGAGAGAGAGAGAAGAGAGAGAGAGAGAGAGAGAGAGAGAGAGAGAGAGAGAGAGAGAGAGAGAGGGGGGGGGGGATCTTCCAGAGCATCAGGCGCTTTGGGGGGAAATCTATAAGGAGCATAACGTTAACTGAACGACGTATCTAGCACAGGCCAGCTAAACAGAACAACAAGGGGATATTAAGTGCTGTTCGCAGAAAAACACCAACAAATGTATTATTAAAAGACAAATCTGATGTAAAATGGATCTGGAATATGTTTAATATGATAATGAGTTGGAATGTTCGTTTGGGAGCAAAAAAGCGCGGATAGACGCATTCCTTAAGTTGGCTGTTTTTAGCCGATTCTACCAAAATACTATAAACTTTGAACGATGGGGGCATTTGTTATGGTCAAAACTAAATCGCTATTTTAAACCACTTAAAAGGCTAGAAGTAGCCTGACACTTCTTTGGTAGTATAATAAGGGTCTTGACATATAAAATGAAGTATTGATAACTTTGTAAGTATAAAGATTGTTTGCGGTTTTTGTGCTCCAAAACTTACGTTCCAACTCGTCATCATACAAAACCTATCCCAAATCCATTTTACACCGGAATTGTCCTTTAACAATCCAGCCTGGGATCGTGTTTTTTTTGCGATGTTATGTCATGTCATGTATTCTTTTTCCTTGTTTTCAGTCTTTTCTTTGCTAAGATTCAATTTACCCAGCTCTGTTTTTCTAGCAAAAGGACAAAATCCTTTCTCAGGATTAACCACCGTGTGAGCTTCAGCTTAGCAACAGTGAGGGCGACGGGCCAACCTGCTAACCGCTTTTCCTCCTATACCTTTTGGCCACTATGAACAGGAAAGTTTAGGGTGGATATGGGTGACTTTTTTGTGTTGATACAGTACTTTCTCAACCTACAGAGGGAATGAATGGAGTAGTCGTCCAATTCTGTCTGCCAACTTGAATCACTTGCCAACTGATATGCATTTCTAATTAATCCTCTGAACGACACGGTTTATGTCTTTCAATAACACGTTCATCGTTCTATGGTATGTTTCGATGGAAACATGGTGATTAGGCAACGAATCGCAATGAAAATAAACAGTGGTTCTGATACAAGCCCTCATTGCTGGGCTAGTTTCTAACGTCATTGGGTGTGTATGGATTACATGGGGACTAATATGGGTCACAGTATTTAGTAACAGCAAACATAACGGCAGTGTGGACAACTGGAGAGGACTACAAGCTGTTGTATAGTGCTGCTGGATGTGTTTACACACAGATTTACTGCTACCCCCCCTCTGTACAGTGTGTGTATTACATTATGTTTTGTGTGTGCATGTGTGTTTGTGTACAGTAGGCTGTGTGTGTGGGCCTGTGTGTCAGTAGCGTGTGCATGTGTGTGTTAATGGTGGTGATTGTGTGTACCCAGCAGTTTGTAAATACAGTATTGTGGGTGTGTGGTGTGTGTGTATGAGTGTGTGAGTGTGTGTGTGTATTCAGCAATGTGTGTGTTTATGGTAGTTACTGTATACACAGCAGTGTGCCTGTGTATGATAGGCCTGTGTATGATAGTTATTGTATGAACACTGTAGCGTGTGTGTGTGTGTGCACGCGTTTGTATGCAGTAGTGTGTGTATGTGCTTGTTTCCATCGGCACTTTGTTGCAGTCCCTAAATGTGTGTTTATTGGTTTTTGTGCGTGCCCTCTTTGTGCATGTGTGCTAATGTCCTTGTGTGTAATAGCCTCTGCAAGCTGAGGTGTGTTCAGCCTTCTCCTAACTCTCCTGCTCCTCTGCAGGCATTCATCAAGACCAAGGCAACCACCACCCCCCCCCCCCCCCCCCCCCCCCCACTTCACACACACACACACACCTTCCCAGGCCCCGTCTAATGACCCTCCACACATGCACTGTCTACTCTCTAATGATCTCTCTCTCTCTCTCTCTCTCTCTCTCTCTCTCTCCCTCTCTCTCTCTCTCCTCTCTCTCTCTCTCTCTCTCTCTCTCTCTCTCTCTCTCCTCTCTCTCTCTCTCCTCTCTCTCTCTCTCTCTCTCTCTCTCTCTCTCTCTCTCTCTCTCTCTCTCTCTCTCTCTCTCTCTCTCTCTCTCTCTCTCTCTCTCCTTCCTTTTGCTTGGTCTTTCTCCCTCCTCTCATCTCCTTCTCTGCACTCCTCCTTTACCTTTCCACTCATCATTCCTTTTCTTCTTCCACACTTTCCGCCTCACTCCTAATGTACATCAGTTTCTCTCCCTCTCATCAAAACCTCAGAAACTCTCTCATCTTCCAGTGTATTTCTCCCTCTTTGACTCTCCCTCTCTTTCTCTCGTCTTCCTCTGTATCTCTCTTTCTCATATTCCTTCCTATCTCTCTTTCTGTCTCTATCTCTCCCTCTCATCAAAATCTCTCAAGCTCTCTTTCTGTCTCTCTCGTCTTTCTCTGTATCGCTCTCTCTCTCTCTCTCTCTGTCTCTCTCCCTCTCAGCAGGTAAGAGGACATGATCGGAGGAGATGCTTACAACATATCAACCTGTCAAGTTCAATTTGTGGATTCCTGAATAAATGCAACAGCACTACAATCTAATTCTCGTGTTTGTAGTCAACCTTACACTAAAAATATTGAAAAGCTGTGGCAATTTCACGTAAAAATCCACACAATACTTTTTAGGGACTAAAAAGTACTTTTAGGGACAGAATTGAAATTCTGATATTGAAGTTGATGTAGTTGATGTAGTCAATTCAATATAAAAGTCTACCCTATTATATTTCACATCCAGAATGCAAGATCCTGCTTTTTGTGTGAACAATTGGTGTGAACAATTGAATATTTACAGCATAACTTCCTGAATGTTTGTGTGTGTTTGTGTGTCAGTCGGTGCATGTCTGTGATTCTTTGTCTGAGTGCATGTGTGAATGCATTAGTGAGATGGCACATCTGTCTTATTTGTGTTGTGCATGAAACTCATATCCTGGATAATGACCTCATCTCCTTCCTCCTCGAAGCTAATTTCCTTCCACCTAGAACCGTGTGTCCTTTCTCCTCGAAAATCATCGCATTCCTCCGAGTTGACAAAACTCATCTTCTCCCTCCTGTGACATTGTCTCCTCCCTCCTCGACCTCATCCCAAAGACGACAACCTCATCCCCCTCCATCGCCAACGCCTAGAGGAGGACCTGAAAGAGGACCTCCTTTCATCAGCTCACTGTCTTCCTCCCTCAGCTGACAGATGTCTCTCTCTCTCTCTCTGTCTCTGTCTCTCTCTCTCTCTGAACCCCTGCTGTGTGCACACCTCTCCATGCTCCACACACACGCCATGATGGATCCTCTGCAGCCAATCACCTCGCCCGCCATCGATCGGCGGGGATGTCCTTCCCCCCCGTTCATCTCAGAGCCCTTCGTGCTTCCCCTGTAGAGTCACCTGTGGTCACCTGAGCTTTGCTAATGATTCTGTTGTTCCATGCAATGTCTGACCTGGGACCATTGTATTTATTGTTGTGGCAGACCTAATGTGGGGCTCCGGGGCCCCCCCCCGACTAGAGCTAAGAAAGACCTGCTTAAAAGAACGTCAGCTGTGTGGTTAGTCCGAGATGGAGAGGACGAAGAAGGAAGATGAGAGAGGAGGTGTGTGGTGTATAAGTGTGTGTGAGGGACCGGCGTGGTCTCCCCACGTATCTGGGATACGGCCAACCAGATTCCGAGAGAAAAGTGAAGTGAGAAAAGTTTTATTCCAAAACATTCTCAAAAAGATACAGCAATGTTCCAAAAAGAAAAGAAAAGAACTGCATCAGTCAGCAAGCATAACCTACATAGCATACCATTGCCTAACCAAAACATACGCCTCTCGTACTGGCCTCCCATCAAGTCAGCACCACCTTCAGCCCCTAAACCCCAAATGAGGCAGCCCTTAAATAGGGAAATATAGTGGACCAATCAAGGCCGTATGGGCAAGACCATTAGTTGGGGGAACATCCTATAGCTAAAGCTACCAATCCTACATAATCTAACAGAAAGTACATTGTGTGAATACAAAATAAACATGACACTAAATAAACCATCACCAAATACATATATACCCACACCTTGTGCACAAGCTATAGATATTTACAGGACAGCTGTTTATATCAAACACCCCCTGGGGTATTCCCTGATGGCATGATCCTGAGCTTCCCTTACCACACTGCCCCCTACCGTGGCGGAAGTCCAACTTCACTCCAATTAAATAATATATATATATATATATATATTATCCACACACAATATAATAATACTAATAATAATAACAACAATAATAAACATAATTACTCTAATGTGAGACTGTGAGATGGGGGAGGATTTCAACTTCTCACAGTGTGTGTGTTACTATGTGTCTGTGTGTGTATGTGTGTGCCTCTTTGTGTGTGATTGTGTCTGGCTGTGCGTGCGTGTGTTTGTGTGTGTGTGTCTGTGTGTGTGTATGTGCGTGGCTGTGGCTGTGGATTTGTGTGTGTGTGTCGCTGTTCATGTGTGTGGGTGTGTGTTCGTGCATGTGTACTCACTGAGCATTGATCACCATGGCGACACTTCCTCTTGCCTTCTTTGTTCAAACTTCCATGACCTCTTGCGAGACCACCAACGGTAATTTTCTAACATTTTCAGGTTGTTAGGCTTTCAACTTTTCTCCTTTTATAATTCAACACTAAAAATAAGAAAAGTTTGGCAGCCATGGGGCGGAAGAAGAAAAATCACACGATAAGATCAGGACTGGGCTCTGGCCATGGACAAATCCCCCAAACTAATAATTATATAAGCCCATAGCTCACAGTTACTCTCTCCACCGCGTCTCAACGTGCCTTCAAACCCCCACGAGCAGATTCAGCCGCTAACAGAGCTAATGTGAGGCATGGCTAGCTGAATAATTAACTAAACATTCACATCTTCACGCATCAAACAACCGCCAAAACGGCCGCTTCCTCCCTCTCCCTCCCCCCACCCCCGGCCCGGCTCTATGAATAAGCCTGGCCGGCCCATCACCCACTCCACAGGGTGCCACCACCGTGCTGCACTATTACTACATTACACTCATATTCCAAAAAGCCATTGAGTTGAGGGAGGGATATTTCCGTTTTATTTCGGTTGATCCTTGTGGGGTTGTTTTGGAGACGGTGGGCTGGTCTGCCCTTTTAGTCATTCTTTTGATAGTATAAAGAATATGAAACATCAACATAACCCTAACCTTTTCCCCTTATACTTCTACTCATCCCAAACAGTCATTCACGAAATGTCACCACTTTCATTTGGGCTTGAAAATATGTTACAGGGTTTAAGGTTTTGTGTACATTTCAAAATAAGGATGAATATTGGGTTTAATATTAAATGCCGTTTTTTTCACCTCCACAATGAGCTTGGTGGTAATATAGAGTGCAGGAACCCACTACACCTATTAGGACTCATGCAGGGTTGAGACAGCGCTAGGGCACATCTGATTCTTTCCCTCTGAAAGAGGTTTGAAAAGGAACAAGTGTCTCGAGCAAGGAAAACACATTTTGTGAAGCGTATTAACGTTACATTCATAAGGAGAATAGCTTATACAGGCCAACCCTGAATTTCAAAATGCCTACTTGAACAGATCTTTGCACTTTCATAGATAAAGTGTTGTATGTGATTCAAAAGATTTATATAATCGTGTTATTGGCCCCTATATAACCCAGAATTCAATTATTTTTTTAACCCGAAGAGGATTAAAGTTGTATTTTCTAAAACAGCAAGATTGTATTATTTACCGTTTTCTGTTAGATTAGAAAAGCACCTTTACCATACCGCAAATAAAGCAGATCACTGCAATTTAACACAGAAATAGCTTTGACAACTCTTGTTCCAAAGTTTCAAAAATATGAAACCTTTTGTGTAAGTTGAGGGTTGGTTCAGTAACCTCAGCAACTTTCCTAAACTAATCCATGATGGCAGAGACATTGCATTGTTACACACCGGCAAACCTCAGAATTGATCAGCGTGTAACAATGTGGTCATAAAGAGGAGAAATACTGCTGATAATACCTGATACGCAGCGTGAGCAATAAAAACAAACAGTAACCCAGCACAGGAAGTGTGGTCAGCCATAAGTCACGTCTTTGATGCGGTTAGCAGTCCGATGTTGGCTTTGTGTCTCATTCCCTTGGAGGGCTTGGGACAATGACATGCTTCCTAAAGCAAGCCTCAGCGCTCAGACTCAACAATTGACTTCTATATTGAATGGAACGCAGCGTGTCGATAAGAAGGATCTACGTGTGCATGGACGAAGGAGTTTGGTATTGAGCAGAGCTCAGCTAGTTGAATCAAGGGATTGTGGCAGAAACCTGTAGTTTGAGGACAAATACTTCACTCTCAGCCCCTGAACTATGCACGCACTTATTGTATGTTATGAGTCCTAGCAGAAGAAAAGTTGTGTTGCATGACCCTACCTATCTTGGTTGTGTATGGGGAATAGGTTAACCTAGCCATTATTGTTGCTTGGCACTTGGTTCGACGAACATCCTTACTGTACTGACAGTGTCGCAATATATTCTTTCTCCTCCTCTGAAAAATGTACTTATTGGAAGTCGCTTTGGATAAAAGCGTCTGCTATAAGCCCTAAGTGTTAATGTAATGTAAATGAACCTGGTCAAATTAAACACCACTTTGTCTAGTCGTTAGAGTGGTCCACTGGTGCCCTTTGGTTCTGGATTGAATCCCTATGTCCACAATCTACTTGTAGGATTCCTCAAAGATGTTCGAACACTACCTGCTCTCTTTGAATAAACGGTCTGCTAAATAACTAAATATTAAATAGTCTGGCATTTAATATACTGTAGGGTAGGCAATTTATTTTCGAAGGATTTTTTTGTCAGATTGAAATGATCTCAATAGCAATCAGTAAAACAAATTAAATGAATGGATGGCCGAGCTCAGGGGCATTTCTCTCTCACAAGCTTCTCTCGAGGACCTTTGGGCAATGGATGAAAAAGCTTTATTGTGAAGCTTTAACATGCACTCTTGGAGCCTCAATTCAAAGAACATGTCTTAAGTATTGACTAAAACCTGTTGTTTCAACACTAGATGCATTATATAATATTCAACCGCCATCCTGTGCTGACAGTTAAAGTACCAGACAAAAGACAAACTGGAAAATGTATTTATGTGGATAATTAGTGTATTGGAATATTACATTTTCTTTCACTCACTCACACACAAACAAACACAAACACATACACACAATATTTAGACAGTTCAAGGAATGTAGTGTTGCACTGTTACCTTCTCAATCATCTGCTGCAGTCTCTCCTCTCTTTTTATCTCTATCATCATTGACTGATTGACTCTCTCTCTCTCTCTCTCTCTCTCTCTCTCTCTCTCTCTCTCTCTCTCTCTCTCTCTCTCTCTCTCTCTCTCTCTCTCTCTCTCTCTCTCTCTCTCCATCTGCTGCTGTCTCTCTCTCTCTCTCCCCATCTGCTGCTGTCTCTCTCTCTCTCTCTCCATCATCTGCTGCTGCTGCTGTCTCTCTCTCTCTCCATCATCTGCTGCTGCTGTCTCTCTCTCTCCATCATCTGCTGCTGCTGTCTCTCTCTCTCTCCATCATCTGCTGTTGTCTCTCTCTCTCAATCATCTGACTCTGGCCATCTGTTCTCTGTGTCAATCATCTGCTTCTCTCTCTCTCTCTCTCTCTCTCTCTCTCTCTCTCTCTCTCTCTCTCTCTCTCTCTCTCTCTCTCTCTCTCTCTCTCCATCATCTGCTGCTGTCTCTCTCTTCTCTCTTTCCATAATATGCTGCTCTCTCTTTCTCTCTCTCCATCGTCTGCTGCTGTCTCTCTCTCTCTCTCTCTCTCTCTCTCTCTCTCTCTCTCTCTCTCTTCTCTCGTCTCTCTCTCTCTCTCTCTCTCTCTCTCTCTCTCTCTCTCTCTCTCTCTCTGCTCTCTCTCTCTCTCTCTCTCTCTCTCCCTCAACTGCTCCTGATTCTCTTCTCTCTCTCATCATCTGATCAATTCTTGTCAAAAAAGGGCTCAAATGCAACCAGTAAAGGGCCACAGACTTGAGGCGCATCAAGGGACTGGCCACGACCCACTCCACTGTTTCTTCCCGTCGCTGCGGAGGCGACCCGCTTTGAAGTTTAAATGATTTCAACCTGAGCTTCAGTGAATGCTCCTTAAAGGGTTTACTAATCAAGGTGGAACCAACCTGGTGGTGGGTCAAATAGCAGAGTCCTCGATTGGCTCTGAGAGGCTGTGTACAAATTAGCCACAATCTTATTGGACTAATTCCCAGGCATCTTGGCCGAGCTGGAGAGACTGTTGGACTGGAGTAACAATGTGACTGCTTTCTTACAGGGGTAAAGGGAGTCAGTCATTCTCTAAACTGCCTGTCTTAATGAATTAACCTCGGCGGCATGTGGCTCAGCAGGTAGAGCGGGTCGGCTGGTAACTGGAAGGTTGCTAGTTCAATCCCCGGCTGTCCCTGAGCGAGACACCTCACAGTTACTGTTCCGGACAAGCTAGCCATCCATCGCCTTGCATCGCTTTGTGCATGAATGGGTGAATGTTTTGAGGGGCCACTGGTTAGAAATAGCTCTATATCAATGCAGTCCATTTACCATTCACCATTTTACATGGCATTTTGTAGAAATGATTATAACTATATCTATACCATCACTAAAACACAATACTGTACATATTTTGGCAAGCTTCACAAAAGCTTACATTTAAAGTTAGAATCTGGGCTACACTCAAATCATTTGGGGCTTAAGCCCCGACCAAATGGCCTGGCCTAAACCAATGGCTTTCCCTGTCGGCCTACCTACCTGCCCTGCTTACCAGGCACACTCCCCCCATGCCCTCCTTGGGCGTGACCGGGGTCATCCACAAGGCTAGCTAGACCTATGCTAAGGCTAGCGAGCTAGTCATCTGTTTTGGGCAGTGGCTTTCGAGAGAGGCCTGAAGGGATTTTCGTGTGGGATACTGTCAGAATTCTAGTTTATCCGTTTGGTTTCTTCAAAACGTCTACCCTGCCTTTCGTACAAAAGCTATTTTTTTGATGGATTGTTTTATTTCACTGTATTTCTCATGCTATCAAACTCAAATTTGAATCTAATGTTTAAATGAAAAATATACTCAAACAATCATGAAAGGCAGCAGTAGCGCATAATAGGTTGCATAGTTTATCTGCAGCATATTCATTTCAATTGCAGTCTGTGTGAAATAGAAAATAAAATAAGAAAACAGATAAACTCTACATTGTTTATGAAATCAATGAACAAGGTGAATAGTGGCTGTGTGCCACATTAATACATAGCCTACATATATGTAATATAATATATGTAATCTTTTGTGTTTTTGTTATGATCCACTACTACCACCATTTGCTGCATTTGCCCAACAGGTTCTTGAACTAAAGTCATGGGAGCAGGGGGGAGAATGGCCCATCTACCGGGACCACAGACTGCTGGATCTCAGAAAATCTCCATTTAACAGCATCGTAAGACTCTGTGAACCTTCAGGTCCTAAGCAGGGAAAATATGTAATTTTCATGGATTAGATAATTGCCTGCCTTAAATCGGTCCACAAAAAAAAAGCACTGGCTTAATTAATAAAGGTGTAATAATTTACCTTTGATCAATGCCTCGTACTCTATTAGTTGACTTTTCTAAGTGTTGCAATTCACCCGACTGATTTATACGCCAAAGTTAAAGTGAAATGCAAAACAGCCCTTGACACCAAAACATCCCTCAATGGAAGTTTGCGCTCAGGTTAAATCGGGCTCCTGGCTATGCCTTCAAATCAGATGGATGGATGGTTGGATGGATGGGTGGGTAGGAGTTAGAGGAGATATGAGCTATGCTCCCTGTCATGCCCATAACCATACCCACCTTAACTATGAAGTGTGTCTGCTGTCATGATAAATAATCAATACACTGATTCATCTCTGCACCTTCAATTTGCACGATCCAGCGCTGTGCTCTTCGCTTACACCAGACGCCGAAGACTTGTGAAGTCTAGCGTGGCTGTCTTTTGTTGACAATCAGCTGTTGACAGTCACCCTGTTCCTAGGTTGCGCACCACATACGGAACCTCTATTGGTCGTACGTATAGACAAGGCTGCAGTGAATCTTCAGAATCCAGGTCTGACGTTTCAAAAGATTCTTCTAACTGTTACCCGAAGTCAATCCTCCAAACTTTTAATAGCAAGATATGATTGTGTGTCATCACGTGCCACACTTTTCGCTTCAAATACATAACACAAGGGCTGCACACCTGTGATGGAAAAATCCATATGTTGTTTCCTTTTCATCATCTAAGCTTTGTTTCCTATTCCCTGTATTGTCTAGCCCCCCCTAACTGTTCCCAGTGTTATCTAACGTTAACCTTTGGGCCTGGCGTCAATCGGTCACAAGGGAACAGGGATCACCCCTTATGCATTCTTCTACTTGATGAGAACACAGGAAACTCTGTCCTTTAGTTGTTGTCGTTTTTTATTTGATCATTGACGATTGCAATGTGGGGAGGATGTGAAACTGTAAAACAAGCTCTGTCTAACTGTATTCTGGTCTCACTCTGCTAGAGAAGAGACTAGTGGTTGCATACATTAAATTAGGTTAATTGTCTACAAATATGATGTGCTCTTTTGCATTTTGAAGTCTCATCTATCCTAGATGCAATATCTCTTAGAGAAATTGCCTCGACACACCGTAACAGAGTTTAGTTTTATCAAGTGGAGTAATGAGTGGGGAGCAGAAGAAATAGTTTGAGTTGAGAGAAATTCAAAAAAAGGCACAAACTTGTGGTTATTCATCTTCAAAGACCAATAGACTATGTCACACTGAGAGGCTGTAAGTAAGCTAAGAAACAAATGTTTGAAGATCTACCCAGAAGGTAGAACTCATGGTCTATCCTGCCTGCTCCTTAATGACCTGTATCTGAACTGTCTAACCCCTCCCTACTCCTTAATGACCTGTATCTGAACTGTCTAACCCCTCCCTACTCCTTCATGACCTGTACCTGTACTGTCTAACCCCTCCCTACTCCTTAATGACCTGTACCTGTACTGTCTCACCCCTCCCTACTCCTTAATGACCTGTACCTGTACTGTCTAACCCCTCCCTACTCCTTAATGACCTGTACCTGTACTGTCTAACCCCTCCCTACTCCTTAATGACCTGTCACTGCATTCAATGTCTAACCCCTACCTCCTCCTTAATGACCTTTCTCTGTACTGTCTAACCCCTAATTGCTCCTTAAAGATCTGTATCCATTCTGTATATCCCCTTACCTGCTCTTTTATGACCTATCTCTATGCTGTCTAACTATGACCTGTCCCTGGCTAACCCCCAGCTGCTCCTTCAGAAACAGTCTCTGTGTTCACCCCTTGCTGATCTGTATCTGAATTCCCTGTAAGTCCCTTTGGATCTCACGGTCTCATCCGTCAAATGAGAAGTAGCAAATTGTATGACATAAACACATCCATATTTCATCTCAAAACAAGTGACAACACGCCCCGATGGGAGATCAACCTTGAAAGGCCCTCATTACGCGACCGGGGAACACAGGGGACACGACTCGTACGTTAGTGCAACCTCACCGTCGCCGTCGACGACGAAGCGCTCATCACCGGCTGATTCAGATAAAGTACACCCCCCCCCCCCCCCCCCCGCGCCCCCAGCGACCTCCACAGCCATCCACCAATCACAGCCTGCTCCAGCTCTTTCAACGCCGCACAGCCGCATAATCACCCCCATGACTATATCATCTGCATACGGTTAAATATTCAAACACTTCTAAATCATCCGCCGCTTTTCTTTATGCTCGGCGGCTGGGAGACATGCTAATGCTGAAGTCCCCGGGGAGCTGGGAGACAGAGAGGCAGGGAGAGACGGGCGTGAGAGAGGGGCATGAGGAGGTCATTGTAGAGGATGAGTGTGTGTTGAGGGGAGGAGGGGAGCAGACCAAGGGGAAGCACAGCATGCTGTCGTTTGTTTCATCAAGCGAGTGAACAAGACGAGGAAAACAGACGGATACTAGACTTTACTAGACTCTCTCTCTCTCTCTCTCTCTCTCTCTCTCTCTCTCTCTCTCTCTCTCTCTCTCTCTCTCTCTCTCTCTCTCCTCTCTCTCTCTCTCTCTCTCTCTCTCTCTCTCTCTCTCTCTCTCTCTCTCTCTCTCTCCTTCGATCTCTCTCTCTCTCCCTCTCCTCTTCGACTCTCTCTCTCTCTCTGTCTCTCTCTCTCTTCTCTCTCTCTCTGTCTCTCTCTCTCTCTCTCTCTCTCTCTCTCTCTCTCTCTCTCTCTCTCTCTCTCTCTCTCTCTCTCTCTCTCTGTCTCTCCCTCTCTCTCTCAGTCTCTCTCCCTCTCTCTCTCTCCGGCTGTCCCTGCCCCTCCCGCCCTGTCTTTCTTTTAACCCCCCCTATGGAATTCAAGATATCTCTTAAACACAGATAGACCGATTATCTCTGTTGATGAGTGTTGTTATTTGCCTTTAAATGTTGAAAAAGTATCATTAATTACAATGCAATAATGAAAAGCGAATGTCATCATTATGGGGGCTTGTTTATCCAACCTGTGCATTCATTTGTGTTTCTCTACCCGTCTCAGGGTCTTTTCCACAGCTGAAACCACTGAATAAAACACACTCTCACCCACCTTTTCAACCAAGCGAGGAGTCCTCTCAAGCAGCCCGATCCACCTCATTCTCGCTCTCTTGTTGTACGATTCGCTGAATTAGTTCTTAAATAACTCATCTGGAGTATGGGGCCCTTTTCTTTCAACTTTGAGGGGTGTTTCTTCCACTTGGCATTGGAGTCAAAAACTAATTATCCTGCATTGTTGCGCTGTGGAGAATCGCTCGCTTTCATTACCAAGTCAGCTGGTTGGCCCAGAGAAATACATTGTCTTCACACCGTGAGACCCGGTTCCGCTAATAAACAACCCCTCGTCTCGCTGATCTTCACGAGTGAGGGAGGAACATGATTCCTTTATGAGCGTACGATTGGATAAGGCACAGGTAGTGTGGTGCTAAGGGTTTTCTACTCCGTAATGCTCACAGCCCAGCCTGTATATTCTACAGTAAGCTGCTGGTAAGAACCTTTTAAAAAAGACTTCTCAAGACCATCACAAATGTTCGGCAAAAAACGTCATATATTTGAAAATAAAAATAGATATCCAAAGCAAAAGTGCAGATTACCCCAAGAGGTGGAAAAAAACAATTTGTGGCTCATGATGAGAACCCTTTGAGACTCACTACAGCTCAGAAGTCGGTTTCTCAGAAGGGCGTACAGTGGCGGTTCTACGTCCAGTTACGCCCTGGGCATAACTGGACTGAAGTCCGTAGGGTCATGATACAAACCCCCCAAAAAACACATACAAAACACCAATTCCTCACACAATGTTTTGAACTTCATTGAAAACTGCTACGCAGCGCGTTTTTTTTTTTTTGCTCGTGGCGCCCCCCATGTGATTTGGCGCCCCCCACAAATATGGTGGCTGCCTGGTTCCTGGGCGGCTGCCTGGTTCCCCCGTACCTAAAACCGCCACTGACGGCGTACCACCAACCCTCTTACAACATCCTGTGACGTGTCTCAACGTCTCAATCTAAAATGACCAAATGAATCTATAACTATACACGTTGACCAGGTGGCCGTCCCTCGGCAGGGTTCACGTCCGGACTCAAAGTACAGAGTAGATTGAGTTTGTTGCGCGCAGTGCAGGTCCACCCTGATGACCTGCGCGGGAGGTAGCGCTATGCTAATGACTTCCACAGGCACCCCCACTGAGGCTATGAGGGTTATTATTAAAGTCAGATGATTGCTTCGGTTGCTGCTAGCGCCCTGCGTGAACCTATGTATTTTTATGTGAGAAATGATTAGATCTAACGCTTTTCATAAAGACGACACAGACAGGGAAATAAAAATACAATTAAACTTTGAGTTTGTCGGAATGGAGCTCAGAAGATAGCATGCCAAATTGCCGATGTGTATTTTATGAAACAGAGTTCTTTACTATTCCCAATATAATTTATTAAGGTCATAGGATTTCCGCTCAAGATCGAAGAATAAAGACTATTAAATAGGTCAAACATTTATAAACACAAAAAGTAATTAGGTAATATAATATAAAAATGAGAATTATAGAATGGATTATAATAAAGTTGCTCTGATGTTGCACCGGGTCAATTATTGATATATGAAAAGGCTAATTTGCAAAACATTTTTAGAATATGTGAAAATGATGTTAGGCCAACTCCTGTCAGTCAATACGGGACAGGAGGCGAGCAGCGGTCGTTTTAAGTGAGCGGTATTCAGAGTTAATGTGACCTATTGTTCTTTAAACACACAGTAGTCTTTGTGCGAAGCTTCAATCCAAAAAATGGGTACATTTACCTTATGCTGCCAACCGATTTAAAATAGTTTTGACTCTGTCAGTGTCCATGCACAAAGACGGTGCGAATAAGGTGTAGATTTCATTATTTGACAAATGTATCCCACGGCCGGTTAAATCTGGCCTGCCTAGTCTGATATGCCCACTATTTCACTCAAAGAAAACTTTCTGGGGGCAGACATTCAGGCACACCTCACCTCCATTTCCTCCACCAGCACGCAGAATCATTACCTCAAAGTTATTCCTTAGCAAATGCCTCACATCCAAATCGAAAGGCTTTTATATGCAGCCAAGGACCGCGGCTGCCTGCAAATTCATTTATTGAATTGTGACCAGCGCCGTGCAATGCCCGGATTATTTCAAATCTCTTTTGTTCAACTTTGTCAACTTGCTGTTAAAACTTGGCCAACAAATTCAACGTTTCATTGACGGTGATTTGTTAGCATTTATGTTTTTAGGATGAGGGTACTTCAGGATGGAAGGACTCACAAGTGACGCTTGCAGTGGAATGTGACAGCTTTGCCTCGGTGTGAGACGTTGATTAAGCCATTACAAGAACTATCCACTTGGGATGTCACAAACAGGTAGATCTGGAAAAGGCTTGTTAGGGCTCAACAACATAACAGCAGGTGGAAAAATAGGGGCCCTTTAAGTTGTCAGTTCTTAATCACAGTAACTGAAGAGCTCCTTATATAAGTACGTTCCCACTTAAGAGTATTTCTGTGGTGTATTCTAGCTTGCGTTGGTTATTCTCTGCCAGTGCTCCTTGCTGCTATAAATTCATTTTGAAGACATTGGCATAAATGTATGATTAGAGCTTCCTTTTTTCCCACAAGACTTTCAAGTAAGTTTTGCTACCTTGCAAACCTTGCACTTGCAAAACAGTAAGTATATTTAAGGAGTTGTTTTGATGCTCTTTCTAGAAGCAGTAGGAGAGTGAGCAGGCACTGTGACCGAATTTATCCTCATTCCAAATACATCTGACACTCCAGTTCAATCCTACTGTGTTAAGGAAAACTAAGCGATGGAACTTTTTTTTTCTGATCTAGTTTTTTTCGAATCACAATCATCTTTTTGGATCTAGTGTCCATCTTAAAGGGTACCTCAATACCAAAATCACCTTTTTTTCAGTAAACTAGTTTCCTAAAGTGTCTGGGAACACGTGAACATGTGTTCACCAACACTTTATGTTGGTTATTTTTGACTAGCATTTATGAAGTTGTTAAATGGGGGTTGAATCTATCTCAAATCAATGGTATGGTATTACTCATTTTGCCAAGAAAATATTTTATCAAATTTTCGATGGCTGCACACACACCCTTGCACAAGCAAGTGCCTTGGCGGTTTAAAAACGTTTGACGTCTGATGTGGTTTAGAAACGTTGGAAACCAACATGTCAGTGTTAACTCAAACAAAGTGTTTGCCTCGGATCACATCTTAGGAGGGGATTGTCCACCTAGATGTATGAAGACTAGATCAGCCTACCAGTCGGTACAGTGCACTGGGTAGGCTGGTAGGTTCATCTTTTATTCTATCTATCTACATATCATCCAGCTGGACTCCTCCACTTGTGATGTCACAGATGTGTACATTGCCTGTGATGGCCAACCTACATCACACCTGGTGATGGGAACATGAAGGCTGAAGTTAGACCGAGAGTCTTTTCTCCTCTAATTGGACCTGCTTTTTGAACTAAAGTTAAAAAGACACTTCTTGGTCCAATTATGCTCCAAAATATATGCCTGAGGAGAGTGACCTTTTTCCTTGTCAAACACGTCTCTTACCCAAGGAGATGGCAGGAGAACTGGTGCTTTAAGGAGTTCTTCAAAGACCAAACCTACTGTATAAACACGACCCCCCCCTTGAAATCAAGACCTCACACGCTTTTAAAGCAACCTGGTAATCAGCATTTTCCATTTCAGTGTGCAACCCCGCCTCTTTGACACCGGATCTAAGCAACATCGTGGCGAGCTGATGTTGACCTCGACCCCCCCCCCACACCCCGTTTATAGTGCACCCTCCCTACGAGTGAAGCCACTCCGAGCTCTTGACATTTATATCTCCCATTAATCCTTACTCAAGCACACCTTCACACACACGGGGGGGGTGTGATGGCCGCGTCAGGAGACGGGCCATGTCACCGCTCCCGTCCGCCCCCCCGGGGGGGGGGGGGGGGGAGGGGTGGGAGCAGCGAGGGAGGCGGTGGTAGCTTTCTTATTCCTTCCCTGCTCAAGAGGACTTCAACGGATGGAGGGGCTCGGGAATCGAACGAGGTAACCTTCGAAAACATCAAGATGATTAACTCAGTTTCCGACATGGCTGCTACCCAGAAGGAGAGCCCCTTCAAGCCTTTCCAATTACTTATAGAGCTGCCGCACGCTACTTACAGCAAAAAAAAGAAAAAGAAAGAAAACCAGTGCATGCAGCGTTTTATGGCAGTCAGCAGAATCTGCTCTCCTCTTTCCCCCCCCCGTCTAAATTGGTCGTCCAGGTTCCTGTTGTGGAGGCGCGTTGGGGCTGTGGGGGGACCGGGAGGCAGCCCAGTGAGGTAGTAGGAAGGGTGCTAAATGGAGAGCGCTGCCCTGTGCGAGGGGCGCATTTGCATCTGAATGTTCCTGGGTCGGCAGAGTTCGGCTGGAGCGTGGGTCGTTGGGAATCCTGCGGGGGGGGGGGGGGGGGGTTTGGAGCGCAGCGCGACTTCTCTTACCCCTCATTTACATAACCCAATAAGGGGATAATGAGCCATTAGCGAGCTGTCAATTAGAGCCACACTTATCGCCTCACAGGCCCGATTGTTTCGGTGAGGTGACACGCGTCCCATTCTTTGTTTCTGAGATGCTATTTATAAACCCGTGGAGGGAGGTGTGGTTTTTGGATTGAACGGGGGGGAACTGCTTATCGGTAGTCAGGGTGGAGTTGGTGGTGGTGGTTGTGGTGATAGAGGTGGTGGTGACAGGTGGAGGAGATGGTGGTGGTGGCCTCCTGGTGGCGGTAGTGATGGAGGAGGGGGTGATGATCGTGGAGGTGTTGAAAGTGATGTTGATGAGATTGGGGTAATGGTGGCGAAATTGATACTGGTGTTAATGATGGTGGAGGTGGTGGTGAAGATGGGGGTGAGGGGGAAAGGTGGTGGTGATAAAGGTGGGACCAGTGTTGTTGGTGGCCCTTCTGTTGGTGGGGGGGGGGGGGGGGGCTGCAGTGAAGTTGACTGCTCCACTGATACGTTTATCCCTAGATAAGTTGTGTCGTAACTTTTATTCATCTAAAGTTCGAAGAAATGAAATGCGCCATCCAGTCTATTTTTCTCAAAACAAACTCCTTATGTGAAGTGGCACTCTTCTCCGTGAACAAGGGGGGAGGGAAACCAGAACAGAAACAAAGAAAGGGTGTTTAGCAGACAGGCAGCGTCCTCATCACTGTCTCCAGAGGTGGCCGGTCTGAATTAGCCGACGACACTTAGAGAACACTTCTATCCGACACTTTATGAAGTGCACCTGCTCATCTCCTCTCCTCCCCCCCCTGCCCGGCCCCTGAGAACATAGTGACAGCTTCAGACCTCCTTTGGACACATCTCAGCGCCTCTCAGAGGGCCAGCTAATTTCCTGGACTTGAAGTCAGAGTCCGGTGAAAGTTTGAGTCCAGCGTTTTTTGCAGCCTGCCCAACTCGACTCCTCCTCGCCTGGCCTGTCTAGGGAGGAGGAAGTCGTATGTTTTCCATCAGCACAGGTCAAAATAGCACCCTGTGTCGGGGGCAAATATGAAAATGTGCATACACACACACACACACACACCCACACACAAACACACCGGACACACACACCAAAGTGTTTGAGAGTAAAATGAAGGGTTTTACTCAATCTGACCCAGAGAAAACCAGTTTGCTGGTGATTTTAAACACATTCTCCGATAGGCAGCCCTACAATTTACATTGAGTCAGTTTGCAGACACTTTCATCCAAAGCAATTTACAGGCTGAAAGCAATGGCAGCATACAATCATAGCGCAGAAGCTTTTTCTTTGCATAAGTGATGTATTTTTCCATTTCTGTATGTTGACTTTAAATTGATGTTTGATACCTAAGTACATTTTTTACACATCCTTTATCATAGTGTGGATGTTATTGACTTTTGAATAACAAATTGTCAACTTTTGCGTTTCGCCTAAAAACGAAAAACCCAATACATTTTTTTTAAGTTTTCTTTTGCTTCTTTTCTTTGCTCTCTTCCTTCCTTTATTTTGTATCTTTCTTTACTTCAACTGTGGTCTTTCTTTTTATCCTCTTGACTGTGATGGCCCTGATCAACAGAAGCCTCGCAACGTGGCTTCCAGCCAGCAGGAGACTGTGTGTGTGTGTGTGTGTGTGTGTGTGTGTGTGTGTGTGTGTGTGTGTGTGTGTGTGTGTGTGTGTGTGTGTGTGTGTGTGTGTGTGTGTGTGTGTGTGTGTGTGTGTGTGTGATTAATCACAGTGTGACTCCATGTCTCCCAGGGGTCTGACAGCAGCTCCAGGGAGCGTGCACAAGCTCTGGGAACATCTCGGGGTGTCTGGGGACACCGGGGGGGGAAGGGGGACAGGGGAAGGGGGGAGGAGGTGGTGGTGGTGTGGGGGGTAGTGATGGTGGTGGTGGGGGAGGGAAAGGGAGGGAGGGAGGTGATAGGTGAGGGACAGAGACTATGGGTGTGGTGACCGTACCCATCCATCTCCCAGGGGGACAGTGACCAGACCTACCACCTCAATCTCACATTCACATCCCCCACCCCACCCACCTCCGTCACCATCACTACAACCCCCTTGGCCATGAAAAGGTGTGTGTGTGTGTGTGTGTGTGTGTATGGGGTGTTATTATTACATATCACGTGTACGACAACGTGTGGCGTAACTGTGAGACAGGAGGAGGTGTGCAGGGGGTGGAGGTGGTGCACGGTGTGTGTGTGTGTGTGTGTGTGTGTGTGTGTGTGTGTGTGTGTGTGTGTGTGTGTGTGTGTGTGTGTGTGTGTGTGTGTGTGTGTGTGTGTGTGTGTGTGTGGGTGTGTGTGGTGGTGGGGGGGGGGGGGGTGTAGGGATGTCTAGGGGGAGATGAACATCAGTGACAATAACAGCCGCCGTGCCGCTTGTTTGGTGAGCCGTCAGAGGAGGAGTGGGGGGTGAGGAGGGAGGAGGAGGGGGGAGGAGGGGGGAGAACGCCAACCGCAACCTGCTGGCTGGCTTGGGGGGGGGGGAGTCAGCCCCCCCCCCCCCCCCACCTGCCACATCACTTTAAGAACGGCGAAGATTTAAGACAAGCGCGTCGCGCATAGCCTCTCAAAATACCACCGGAGGATAGACTGAGGAGGAGGAGACGCAGTCTAATAATAATACGCCATCGCCATGACGCCAACGTTTAAGTGAGGGGGAGAGAGAGAGAGAGAGAGAGAGAGAGAGAGAGAGAGAGAGAGAGAGAGGCTGGGAGGAGAGGAGAGAGAGAGGAGAGAGAGAGAGAGAGAGAGAGAGAGAGAGAGAGAGAGAGAGAGAGAGGCTGGGAGGAGAGGGAGAGGGAGGCAGGGAGATACAAAAGAGGGCACTGGAGATATGCAGGTGAGGCATAGGAATAGAAAGAGAATAATAACAGGGAAAATAAACATCCAAACAAATTGGTTTCAGAGGAGTCTGCTCCGTAGAGACTGGCATGGGTGGAAACAGTGGCAGTCAGAAAAAAAAGCATGTGTATTCCAGCACCTTTTATAATAGGTGATACACCCCAACCCAAGAACCCAGAGCTCGCGGTGTTATCCCTCCCAGAAATCTGCAGCTGACTTTTGCAGGTACGCAGTTAAGGTCCAAAAATGAAGTTCCAGTTATCGCTGATGTAATGAATATATATACAGTATGTGGCTATATTATATATATATAACTTTTGTTATGGCTCCACGAAAGTTAGGAAAAGCTAGAAACTCTTTACAAATAATGTCAAAAACAACAAATAATCCAGGTACGGGAAACATTCCATTATATATCCATCCATACGGTGCGGGTATACGAGGTCGCACTAAAGATGAAAATGTAAATCTTCCCAAGTGCAATGACCTCAATATACGAGCGGCGTCAAGTCAAATTGACGCGGGCACTACGATGAAATACGCAACTTATCTCTCGCAAACACCTTCAACTGAATAATAAACCCCCCGGCATTACACTTTGACGATCTTGTGCCTTTTTATTTATCCCCCGTCAATGAATCATGTCACTTGTTTGTTAAACTAAAACGCAGATAGCATCCGGAGTAGCTCGGAGCCCCGCGGCCATGTACCCAGCGGCGAACACGCTGAATCAGCTCCCCAGTGTGGAACCAGCACACGCCGGGTATTTTAGGCTCCGAGGCGCCGCTCGTTACACCGTGACCCTAATTCAGCTCCTCCCAACTTCACAGGGGAAGATTGCAAGGTGCCCTCCCCCCCCCCACTCACCTCCGTCCGTGAAAGGTGTGACCACCGGCCGGATGTGGGTGTAGCATGCGGCTAGTGCTGGGTGTAGCATGACCGACTAGTGTAGGGTGTAGGATTGGTGGTTTATCTCCTGTTCTTATTGTTCGTGCTGGGTTTGTACTTACCTTTACTTTTGAATTATCTAACTTTAAATTTAATTATTATAAATAAATTAGGTATAAAATAATTAGATTGATATTTCTTTGGATTTGTGAACTATATTAGATTTTTTATTCTTCCAGCACTTTTGTTTTGAAAAGTTTGATAAACATAGAGTTTATAATTATTAATCTTTATAAAGAATATAGGAATTGGCTTGCCGGGGGAATTGGTTTTGTTCTTGGGTTTTTGTTCCATTTACAGTTTGATTTTGTCATTGTGCTTCAAACCAATTTGTTCTCCATCAAGATCAGACAGGTTTATTAATTAGCATTTTACACTTAATCTGTCAAGCATTTAGGCGTAAACGTTGCGTTGAAAAGTATACTCAAGATAATTATACGAGCGTTATAAACCAGTCGGCCATGGGTGCAGCGCATAAACCATCCGGTGAGGGCTGGGTGGAGGTGGCTGCACACAGGGGTGGACATCGCTCACATAACTCATCAGCCATGTGGAAGACCTTTTAAGTGATGTGTTGTTTTAGTGTGTGTCCGCGTGTGTGTGTGTGAGTGTGTGTGTGTGTGTGTGTGTGTGTGTGTGTGTGTGTGTGTGTGTGTGTGTGTGTGTGTGTGTGTGTGTGTGTGTGTGTGTGTGTGTGTGTGTGTGTGTTTGGGGCTGGGGGGGGGGCTCAGAATCACCACGCCTGATGAATGCTCTCTCCAACCACAACAGACTGGGAGCCACCGCAGACACTATCCACAATAGACTCGCCACTTAGCAGACGCTTCCATCCAGAGCCTCTCCCAGTGAGCTTTGAGCTACAAAGGGGACAGATTACTGTGGTGGGTCGTTTGAACCGAGAACCACAGGGTTTGAGCATGCAGCAATGTGTTAGATGCTAGGTTTGCAGTTTGCATGCGTCTGACGCACACACGGTTTAGGTTTGAATTGTAGAAAGCTGTTGGCGTTTGGATCCTGTTGGTTGTTCATTTTTGCTGTCTTTAGGAACTATATAAGTCGGCTGAAGAATGAGGATGATTTTTAAGTAATGATCGCATTTTATGTTGTTTTGTTTATATTTAGTGAGATGTCTATAGTAGCCATTTTATTAACGTTCGCCTTGGGTCTACAACGGCCCCTAGATATTCTACAGCCACTTGGAAACACTGGCTTATTGCTTAATTACACTGCGATGAATCTCTCTCTCTCTCTCTCGCTCACACTCACACACACACACACACACACACACACACACACACACACACACACACACACACACACACACACACACACACACACACACACACACACACACACACACACACACACACACACACACACACACACACACACACACACCCACACACACACACACACACACACTGAGTTCAGGAAGCTGTACTTAAATGATTAAACTCTGCTCACGACAAAAAAAAAGGTTTCTCCACAGGTTTTGTTGAGCCAGACACCAGTCAGACTCGCACCTTAATTAAAAACTGTCTGCAAACACAGAAACACACGGGAGCTTCCCCTAAGCCGGCGTGGCCCGGGATGAGTGGCAGGGTTTAGCCACAGCCTCACTCTATGCGTCATACACTGTATACCCTGCCTCTGTGCAGGTGCGGGCCGTGGAAGATGATAATGTTTCCATTTCTGATTGTAGCAATGCGTGTTTGTTTGTGCTTGTTTGTGTTGTTGCTAAATTAGCAGCAGTCTACATTTCAGGTGTGCACTTTTCCCTTCGAATTCATTATTCCTTCTGTTGTAGCGTGTTGCGGTGACTGAGACTGGATGCATGGACTATCTTTATGGTCAGGCCAGCACCCCATTACTGATTTAAAAGGGGCTGGCGGGCTGGCTGGCTGGCGCACTCATTGAACTCCTGACCATCCCTGGAAGAAGGAATCCCCAACTCTGCGTTCCTCCTCAAGATTTCTTACTTGCTAATTAAGGGAGTTTTTCTTTGCCCTCTTGGGGGCTTGGGTCACGGGGGTGTCATACATATTTGACCTGGTAAGCCCTTTGAGACTGTACAGGGGATTAAGGGCTATAAAAATAACATTGAATTGAATTGAATTGGAAGCATGGATTTCCTCTAATGGGGATAGCTGATTGGCTCAGTGGCTTTTATGTAAATAGGTATTGTCTCTATATAATCAGTGATGTATATGTGTATGAAAAGCAATGTAACATAGCAGCATGGGAGGGGGAATCAGACAGAAGAAGGCTGTGTTTGTGTTGTCCACCCCAGGGAGTTCAGAGTCCAATGATCCTCTCAACATGCTCCTGAACGCCACACGCTCACGCTCTTGATGATTATTGTGAAGGTACGCCATTTTGGATAATAATTTCTGCCCATGAACGCTGGAACAAACCAGTGTGCAGCCGTAAAATGGAGGTAATTGGAACATCTATATGCTAATATATTGATATTTCAATGGATGGATACGGTTGAAGCGCCATGGCCTGAAAACTTTAGAGTGTCTCCTAATAACCTCTCTCTCTCTCTCTCTCTCTCTCTCTCTCTCTCTCTCTCTCTCTCTCTCTCTCTCTCTCTCTCTCTCTCTCTCTCTCTCTCTCTCTCTCTCTCTCTCTCTCTCTCTCTCTCTCTCTCTCTCTCTCTCTCTCTCTCTCTCTCTCTCCCTCTCTCCCCCTCTCCCTCCCTCCCTCCCCCCCTCCTCTCTCTCTCTCTCTCTCTCTCTCTCCCTCTCCCTCTCTCCCTCTCTCTTTCATATACATGTTTAACCACATCTTATCTTATCACAAAAAACACAAAACACTCACAAATTGTACATGTGCACACACACCCAAACTGTCCGACACACACGTTTACACACACACACACACACACACACACACACACACACACACACACACACACACACACACACACACACACACACACACACACACACACACACACACACACACACACACACACATGCGCACACACACACCTCAAAAACGCACTCATACATAGACACAGACAAATAAAAAAGCACACACACAGACACACACAAACACAGGAACAAACACCACCCAAACACACTGGTTAAAAGATACACACACACACACACACACACTATTGTTGGTTCATAGCTGTGTGGTTTGGCAGACCCTCTTTCTGTCTTTCCAGGAGGGAGGGGGAAGGGGGGGGGGGGGTAGGTGAGGGGTCTGCCTGGCCCTCCATTCATCTGTCTGTCCACACACCTCGCCTAATTACACCCTTGTTTACCTCCACCCAGCACCACCCCTGAATCATTGATGTCAAAGGCATTCCAGCGCTGCGGCCAATAGGAACGCAGGGGCCAACAGACACTAAGCTGCCAACACGCACAGACACACACACACACACACACACACACACACACACACACACACACACACACACACACACACACACACACACACACACACACACACACACACACACACACACACACACACACACACACTCACACACAGACAACAGACAGTCCACTGGATTGTTATGCTAATAACAATTTGCTCACCTGACAGCGCTCTGAGCACGCCCAGTAGAGAGCAGCGTCGCTTTGTTTGATTGAGCGTTTGGAGACGACGATGGCATGACTCATTTCATTGTGCCCTTTTGTTTAAAAGACGATCAGATAAAAGCTTTGTTTCTTTTCGCTTTTATTGTGATAGTCCACTTCATTTTTTTTTCTTATACCCTTAATTTGAACTTCTTATGCTGAAAGGTTTTTAAGGGACATCCTCGAAGAGGTCCATGTCCTTCTCTCTGGTGGCACCTGTGGTGAAACCCCAAAGAACACCCAGATAATAACATTTATATTAGGCTCAGCCACTATTCTGTGTCCGAGATATTTTGTGGCTTAACTGAAATCTATTTAAATTCAAATCTTTGGAGATTTTGGATTTATCACTTTAAAATTCAATGATTAAAAAAAAAATCGATTTGCATATTTTAATAGCCAGTGGCTTATTATGCATATTATTAATAGTATAATGTATTACCATCACCGTTCACAGATAATATTCACATTCAATGGTTCTTCTCAGTTATTAATGTAATACTCAACAATAAGCACGAGTTCAAAAGAAAATCCACCGTTGGCGGTCGATTGTTCAGCGCCGTCAAACCTAACGAACAGAAAACGCAGTGAGGCAGTGAACGGTCCCGGCCAGCATGCGACTGAAACCTGCTGTCAGAGGCGCCGTGCCGACCCCATAATGGCATGTGTCTATAAACAAAATCCCCTTCTCTATCTCCACCACAAACGCAGCTGAGACTAAAGCAAATCCACCAGTGATTACCCCCAACAATAAGCCAAGCCGCAGAACTAAAATTCAATTTCCAGCCCGGATCCCGCCGCAAGTCACCGTTTACGGCTCACACAGGATTTGGACTTAAGACGACTTAGAGGTGGTATGGCCAAACTTAAAGGGCTGGTGGGGGGGGGAGGGAGGGAGGGAGGGAGGGAAGGGAGGTAACAGAGGTGATGTACGCCCACACTCAAATGAGAGGAGAGGGGGAGGGAAGGAACGGAGGAACGAGGGAATGAAGGAAGGAGCCCGAGTAAAGAGGAGAGGGAGAGGAAAGAGACGACTTAGAGGTGATGCGTGCCCAAACTCTACCGACTTAAGAGAGGGAGGGAGCAAGGGAGGGAAGAGGGAGGGGAGGGAGGGAGCGAAGGACAGAGGGAGCAGTGGGGATGGAGAGAGAAGAGGGGAAAGAAGGATGGAGGGAGAGCGATGCAAAAGGAAGGAGGGAGAGATGAAGGGGGATGAAGAGAGAATGAAGGAGGAGGGAGAGAGAGGGAGGGATTGATGGATGGAGTTAGAAAGAAAGAGAAGGAGGGATAGAGAGAGGAGGGAGGCCCGAGGAGATGGAGGGAGGGAGATATGAACAGAGGGATAGGGAGAGAAGAGACTCCTCTCTTAGGGCAGTCCCATCTCTTCAGCCACCAGTCTTGGTATGAGTCACAGTTGCCTGACAACAGTAAGAGACGACTGCTATCAGAGAGCTGAATGTGTTCCAAAGGCCATCTCCTCTTAAATCAAGGGCTTATGGCTACCCTGCGCTCTCACGTACACTCTCACGTGCGCGCTCACAGTTACACTCCCCCAGCCGGCCATTCCCTGCCATCGGAGGGGGGAGGGCATCAATCTGCCATGTCAGAATCACTTACAGCATCTCCACTGTGTGTGTTTGCGTGTGTGTACATGACTGATTGGAAGACCAGATGCAAGTGGCATGCACGTGCGTGGGTGCACGCGTGTTTGTGCACGTGAAGTGTGTGTGTGTATGTGTGTGTCTGTGTGTGAGAATGTGTATATGCATGAGTTTGAAGCATGCATGTATATTTGAGGGTGCATGTGTAGAGTAGGTGCAAGTGGCATGCGTGCGTGTGTGTGGTGTGTGTGTGTGTGTGCATGCGTGTTTGTGTACATGTGATCGTTGTGTGTGTGTGTGTGTGTATGTACGCGTGTATACGTCTGTTTGGGAGAATGCTAACGATAGCTCAACAGTATTTCCCCCAAACAGGAGTCTCTCAGAACGGCTCCTTGTCTGATCCTCGCCTGGTACCAGAAGGGAGCCCCGTATCACTATCACACTCCCGGGTACACAATGATCAAACGTCCCTGACAGGGGGGAGAGCAGGGGGGATCGAGGCGTATTGTAACGTGGTGTCTAATCTCTGACAATAAACCCCCCTCCCCCCCCCTCCGCAGGGGACAGCCAAGCTATATCGCTTCAATTTTAAGCTCCGGAAATAAATAACGACATAAAACGGGGATTGACTTTTGTGGGTGACAACTCAGCCGGAGCCCATCGCGCTACAATCACAAATGCATTGATAACCCCGTGAGGAGAGTCATCTGATGACTGCCGCTATCGCAAATTGAATCAGCTCGGATCGATACGACATTTGACCACCCTTACGTTTAATCCCGACCTTATATCAACCTAATTTTTATTTTACTTTTGACCCAAGCTGGGACGTCCGTTCCCTGGCTCTTTAGGCCCTACTCTACCACCCCGTGGGATGGTGATTGGTCGTTAAAAGCCATTTGAAATTGTACCCATTTGCGGCTTTACAAGTGGGACGGATCCACCGACGGACTGTACCAACTGATCTCTGAACACGTTCTCTTTGAAGCCGCAAACTGATCGATTTTTGAAATCGTTTTTTAAATTGCTAATCAACATCATGCCAGGTGAAAAGAATGGGAGCCCTTTAAACCTCAATCTCGGCGCAATGAGCTCCCCCCTAATACGTTTCACATGTAGAAATAAAACCGAACAAATTGCCTTCCATTTTCTCCGGTAAAGACTGAGCCGACTGCTCTGAGTTTAGTGTAATACGTCGGAGCGTGGCATTTCCAGTGCTGATCGCTGCCGCGTGACAGAGAGGCTGAATAATAGCGCACCCAGGAAGTGTTCCTTGAGTGCTCCGAGAGAGTCGCTCTCAAACTGTCAATCATCTCACGGCGTAGGAGAGCCCGGCCACATTTATGCACCCACTTGAGGATATTTAGCTCATGGCTCCCACTGCACCACAAACCTCTATATTATTTATGCCGTTTCCGCCTTTATTCCTATTTCCATAAACAGCAGAGTGTATTAATGACATATTTAAGAGGCTCAGATGACGTTATATCAGGTCCATTAGCCCAAAAAGCTAAAGCTGAAAACGCAAATGGAACCATTAGTACTCTGTGAGACAATTATAATGCATTGTTTGTGTTTTTGCTTATTAATTATGATCCAAGTTAAAAGTAAGGGTTTGTTTATGCTTGGTGGATTCAACCACGTTTAAGTTAACATCAAGGATTGCTCAAATATATTGAAGTCTAAGTCCGGACGCTGTTGATGCGCCCGGTGTCCTTCCGGCCTCCATTTAATACTATTTACTATTTGTCATTTAGCAGAAGCCTAAATTCAATTAACAGTGAACTCAGATACAGGTCATTCAGGAATATATAGGGGTCAGAGGTCATCTAGCACTAGAACGCCTCCAGGTAGGAGCTCTTTTTTTTTTCGTCTGAAAGTACGACTCCGTTCAATTTTTTTGATATTTAAAATGGGTTGAATTGTATTTCACTGTGGAGCTGCACGCAACACATTGATTTACTCTCTCTCTCTCTCTCTCTCTCTTCTCTCTCTCTCTCTCTCCTCCCCTTCCTCTTTGGGCAGACTCTAAATCAAAACATGATCATGGTGTGAGTAAGGATAGCTGTTGGCTCTTCACAGAGGAGCAGGCTGCACAGATACCTTAACATAATGAATTTGGAGTTCAAGAATAAGTATTAAGGCTTCCATCAAGTATTTATTTTCCAGACCTCTGTATTTCAAAGCATGAATATCTGTTCAAATATCTTTGTAACCGAACAGAAACGTACCACTTTCATCTCCAAACAACCCCAGTCCCAACCCCCATGGCCAATGTGCTGCCCCTTGCTCTGCCAAGTCTGTACGGCTCTACAGAATAAAAATGTGCCCACCTTTCCTTAACACTACGAGACTATTCCTCCAAGGGTGAGCAAGGGAGTGCATAGCAGAGGGCCAACCCTGACCTCGCTGCTGGCATTGCGTTTGTGAGCTGGAACCCTGACCCAAGCTTCTACAAGCTAGCTTCTACGCCTGGTCCGCCGGGCATCCGGTTTGTGTCAGCGCTAACACCGTTCTGAAAGGGCATTAGTGTTGGCCTTGCGTACGTACGGGTCACATGCTCGCGTGAGCCCGCGGGGGCTTTAGAGACGTGTGCGTCAGCTACCAGTGTTTGTATAATCAGGGTGAGGACGGAAGCAGGAAGGATCCGAGGAACAGCTGGCGTCGAGGGGGGGGGGGGGGTCGCCTCGCGCTAGGTCGGAGGACGCGGAACGCAGCAAAGATATTTATTCAGAACGGCTATTGTTAGCCGCCGTTTCCTGGGGGAAATTACAGGTGCGGTTGCCCTCGGACGGAGTCGGACGTGCGTCTGCACCCTACAGCAGGTAGGACTCCAGTCCCGTGCCCCCCAGGTGTCCTGACCCTGGTAGAAGGGGAGCTGAACCCCCGTGTTCGCGAGTGGGTCTTGATCTTTCTACACTGTGGAGTCCCAACCCTGGATCTCAAAGGGAGGGCATTTCAGGCTTTTTTTGTATCCTGCTATTTACAGCTGGTGAGAAAACTTTAGCGGACATGTTTAGTCCATCCATGTCGTAGAGGGAACGGAGCAGGTGTAGGGTTCAGGGGCATCTTGCTCAAGGATGACAAATAGGTTGGGCTGCAGTCAGGAATCGAACCCAGACTTGTTTGGGCAGGCAGTCCAACTACCGCATCACAGCACTGTCCTATTCCCATTCTGGTGGTGGAAATGTCATCAAAATGTTTATACACAGACAGTGCATCCCTGACTCATCATGATGTGATATTGTCCGAATCCATACTTTAATTAAATAAATAAATAAAAACGTTAATTAAACTTTAATATTGACGAGCTGAAAAGGACACCAGAGTGGAAGCAGCTTATACGATCGCGACATCTGGTGTGTGTGTGTGTGTGTGTGTGTGTGTGTGTGTGTGTGTGTGTGTGTGTGTGTGTGTGTGTGTGTGTGTGTGTGTGTGTGTGTGTGTGTGTGTGTGTGTGTGTGTGTGTGTGTGTGTGTGTGTGTGTGTGTGTGTGTGTATGCAAGAGTAATACCTCCCTTGAATCACACCTGACAGACTTGTTTAATTTGTTTTCTTAGGGTGGACAAATAAAGAGCAAATAAGAGACAAAATTAATAGAAGGAAATCTCTCTCTCTCTCTGACCAGCAGAACATTTCTTAGTAACCTGGAGGCCATGCCATGAGATAAAATATGAAAATATCTTAACATCCATTGATTAATATACATCAATTTATGAGCATGTAGATCCATGCTCATATATCATTTTAGACATCATCTATAAGCTCGTTCATCTCATCTTTCATCTCATCGTCATCCGCTTATCCAAACAAGACCCTGAGGTACTTGAACTCCTTCACTTGGGCTAGGGACTCATTTCCTACCCAGAGTAGGCAAACCACCGGTTTCCTGCTAAGAGTCATGGCCTCCGATTTAGAGGTGCTGATCCTCATCCCAGCCGCGTCCCACTCGGCCGCCATCCGATCCAGTGAGTGCTGAAGGTCACAGGCCGATGATGCCATCAGGACCACATCATCTGCAAAGAGCAGTGACGAGACTACCACGACTACGCCTCCATATCCTGTCCATGAATATCACAAACAGGATTGGTGATAAAGCGCAGCCCTGGCGGAGGCCAACACCCACCGGGAACGAGACTGACTGGCTGCCGAGAACCCGGACACAGCTCTCGCTTTGGGAGTACAAAGATTGGATGGCCCTGAGGAGAGACCCCCCCCCACCCCATACTCCGGCAGCACCTCCCACAGTTTCTCCCGGGGGACCCGGTCATATGCCTTCTCCAGATCCACAAAACACATGTAGACCGGATGGGCATACTCCCAGGCCCCCTCCAGGATCCTTGCAAGAGTAAAGAGCTGGTCCGTAGTTCCACGACCAGGGCGGAAACCGCATCGGCCGAACCCTCCTTTCCAGCACCTTGGAGTAGACTTTACCAGGGAGGCTGAGAAGTGTGAATACCCCGGTAATTGGAACACACTCTCTGGTCCCCCTTTTTAAACAGGGGGACCACCACCCCAGTTTGCCACTCCTTTGGCACTGTACCCGACTCCCACACAATGTTGAATAGGTGTGTCAACCAAGACAGCCCCTCAACACCCAGAGCTTTTAGCATTTCTGGCTGGATCTCATCAATCCCTGGGACTTTGCCACTGCGGAGATGTTTAACTACCTCAGTGACTTCCATCAGGGAAATTGACAATGAACCACCATCAACTTCGAGCTCTGCCTCCATCATAGTTAGTCGGATTCAGGTGTTCATCAAAGTGTTCCTTCCAACGTCCGACTACCTCCTCAGTTGAGGTCAACAGAGTCCCATCCTTACTGTACACAGCTTGGATGGTTCCGCCTAGGGTACTCTGGTACCATGTACACTTATGAGCACCCTTATGTTCGAACAGGGTGTTTGCGATGGCCAATCCATGACTAGCACAAAAGTCCAGTAACAAACGACCACTCGGGTTTAGATCAGGGAGGCCGCTCCTCCCCACCACGCCTCTCCAGGTGCCTCCATCGTTGCCCACATGGACGTTGAAGTCTCCCAGTAGAACTACGGAGTCCCCTAATGGAGCCCCATACAGGACTCCATTCAGGGTCTCCAAGAAGGCTGAGTTCTCTGAACTGCAGTTCGGTGCATACTCAAACAACAGGCAGAGTTTTCCCCCGCCCCACCACCCTTAGGCGTAGGGAGGCGACCCTCTCGTCCACCGGGGTAAACTCCAACACTGTGGCGCTCAGCCGGGGATTTATGAGTATCCCCACACCCGCCCGGCGCCTCATGCCTCTGGCAACTCCAGAGAAGAATAGAGTCCAACCCCTATCCAGGAGTACGGTACCAGAGCTGAGACTGTGCGTAGAGGTAAGCCCCACCAGATCTAACTGGTAGCGCTCCACCTCCCTCACAAGCTCCGGTTCCTTTCCCCACAGTGAGGTCACGATCCACGACCCCAGAGCCAGGTTCTGCCGCTCAGGTCTGGTCCGTCGGGACCCCTGACTTTCACCGCCACCCATGTGGCAGCGCACCCGACCCCAGCGGGTCCTCCTGCAGGTGGTGGGCCCACAGGACGAAGCTCGTTCATGTTAACCTATAAATAACGTGGATTTTGTTCAAATGAATCAGCTATATCGCCCTATTTATCCCCCTATGTACTGTATTTACATTAATAATATAATACAGTATACTGTTACTTTGGAATATACAGACTCACACTCACAACGTTGTTAGAATGGACCCATAAGGCTTTCGTAAAGTCATGACTTCAAAAGTATAGCGTGGGAAAACAGAGATAGAAGTCTATGAATGCAACACCGTTATTTTACCCTTATTTGGATTTCATGCCTTTTGTTCCTTTTTTACAAGAAAAAGATCAACCTAACTCGAGAGACATGTTATTTTTGGAGACAAGCTCATTGCTTCTTTAGGAATCAATGGAAAGACACTACACTGCGATATACCAAACTACAGCACACTATAACAGACCACAACGTCTTACAATACGCTAAATTGGCTCATGACTGCAGATTCTGCTCTGAATATATGAAAGCCGTAACATTAATGAATATTCCTGGCATAGGTTATATGGTTATTGTCATCGTGAGAAATCACGAAGCGACACGGAGCACGCCCCGAAAGGAATCCAGTCTGTTTGTTCTCTCTGCATGTTGGCACCCAGCAAACCTAAAGACTAAATGAAAAAAGTCCATTTAGAGTTGAAATTAATGTTGATAGAAGGGGTGGGAAGCTTCCCACACACACACACACACACACACACACACACACACACACACACACACACACACACACACACACACACACACACACACACACACACACACACACACACACACACACACACACACACACACGAATGTCATAGAGACAGACAGGCCATTTCGTCACGTATTCATTTCTTTTTTGATGCAGTATTTATGCGCCCCCTCCTGTGAGCGGTCATGTCTTCCCACCACAGGGACTCAGATGTCTCTCGCCCGTCTCTGCAGACTCCATTATTTGTTAAAAAAAGTTAAAAGCAAAAAGCTTCCCTTTTTTTTTTCTCGTATTTCTCGTGTGTTGTTTCCGCCTCCAGGCCACCGTCCATCTCCCACAAAAATCTAGACAACGCTTCTCACATGCCCCCCTTTCACAGTATTTTTTTTCTTTTTATATATTTGACTCAGAAAATCCAGGAAAGACGACCATTCCATGAACCACCAACTCCCAACCACAAGCAACCTCCGACCTTTGTTTTCTTTGCACGGCTGACATTTTATTTTCAGTGATGTCTTTTTGACCCCGGCAGCGAGGAACGGCCTGAGAGGTGGCAGACCTATCAGGGAAACAAGCAGCAATGGTGATGGTGTGTTCAGTCACGACGGGGGAGAGAGGGGGCTTTTTGATTGCCTAGGAACAGAAAGGAGAATACTTTGATGGACGGAAATAGCTGAAAGTAGGTTAGCGGAGGGGTTGTTACTCAAAATGTGGATGTAGTACACTCAGTGTAGAGTGGGCCTTGGTGTCCAAGTACACGCGACACGGGTTAAACAGAAAGTACAATTATTTGACAGCTCTGTGAAAGGTTAGGGTTAATTTGGTTGTAATAATGACACACACACACACACACACACCACACACACACACCACACACACACACACACACACACACACACACACACACACACACACACACACACACACACACACACACACACACACACACACACACACACACACACACACACACAATGGGTGTCACAGAAGAGGTACTTAATAACGTATGGAAATATCAATATGGCGAATATATATATACATATTCTTTTTTTATATTTATGTTCAATAACAGAATTTGTATTCATGAATTTACCTTATCTAAGCTAAACTATTCCTAAGACACACAGCAATTAAACGCCTGTTTATAAACCTTGATTTAATTAAGGAACAGTTTACCTTAGAGAAGGTGAATAAATAAACAGAGAGAGTACAAAATGAAGTGAGAGTACACCAGCTAACTATTCTATGTGCTGTGGCAACCCAGGACATCTGAGGCTGTTGGACACAAAACCCAAAGTATTTATTCATAACAGAGAAGGAAAGGACTGGAGGACTACGACAGAGCAGAGTACCTGCTCCTAGCCCGAGGTTCTGCTGAGTCTGCCCCTCGGGGCCCTGCCAGCTCTACTATGGGGCCTCAAGGCTCTCCTTCTGGCCCCAGGGTTCTGCTATGGGGACCCGCGGTTCTGCTTCGGGGCCCCATGGCTGTCCTGTCGCCACCTCACCTGTGCCCTGTACTACTAACCTCGATCAGTGGGTTAGCGAGGTATGTTGCGCTCAAAGCCCGGGTTAGCTGTGACACAAAAGCCGATCTCTGTTAGCGTCGCTGTATCACCATGGCGACTTATGCTCTCAACCAAACCTGGTCAAGAGCAGGTTTTCAGCTGAGTATTGAGTTAGACCGGGGTGCGGAGCTTCCTAGCGCCTCCTTTGATAATGGCTGTCACCGTTTGTGGGTGTTCCGGCGGACCTCGGAGCCCTTATCGTACAGGGGTCTCTCCGACAGAGGCTATTTCGGGACCGATCCGTAAGCATTGCCTGAGAATATTCTGTATGAGAGATACAGGTTCTCATCAGAGGGTATTTGCTATTTGATTGTCCTTGTTGGACCGTATGTAGACAATGCTTATTGTTGCACTTTGTGTCTCCGTGAGAGAGTGGTAGAATGGAGGTAGCGCATCAGTCTTGAATTTCGGCGTGCAGGGTTTGTCTCCCAAGTGACGTGCATTGATGTGAACCTTAAAAGGTCCCAATTCTCATGCATATGAAACACTTATTCACTTAAGGTTATGGAATTATATTTGTGTGCTTATTTCAAACTTGAACCCATATTCTCAAGGCCATGATGGCACCACATCTATGGGGGTGAAAGGCATGAGGATAGACCGGCGAGATTTGAACCCAAGTCAATGGCGTTCAGGTCTTATGCTAATCCACTACGCCAACAATGCAACCTTTCAGCGGTTAAAAACATATGCGACACATTTCTTACATAGGGTGTAATAAAAAGTGAATTCCCTACATTATAGAATAAGGCAGGTTGGACGTTTCTTATGCATTTTGAAATCATCATCACTCTATTGAGATTAATGGTGAACAATTTTGCATTTGGCATAGCTATTTTATAGACAATATGCAGAATCGCGCATTGAACCTAATGCCGAAATCCTGGCACGACTAATCTAATCCTAAGTGAGCGTCATAGTACCATTTAACTCTGAACGCGTGCTGCGTCTCTGTCGATCCAGGCTTACCCAAGAAAGCCTGCGTATGTTGAGCGAGGTTCGTAGTATACCCCACTGTTCTCCCTACGTTCTGTTTTGTAGCAAAAAGGTTGTTGGTTTGTGTTGAATATATTTCAGTCTTATTCAAACATTGCATTTACAATAACGTGAACTCAAACCTGAAAAACCCCACCCTTTAAGAGGACCTTAAATCTTTGTAAAACAATATTGATAAGATAACACAACTGTCATCCCGTTATACACATACACACCCTTTACCCCAGAAATGAACACTCAAAAATAGGAGCTAAAAAAGCTTGAAGGAGCTTCAAAGGGACATAATAAACAGTGTGTTGTTCCTCCAGAAACAGTTGGCTGAGTAATCGGTGATTGATTGCAGCTGCTTCCCTTCCTGGTTTGGCTACAGCTGTCGCTGATTAATCAGCACTCGCACCCAAATAGGGGCATGCTTCCTGAAGAGTCGCTATCCATGGTCCTGAAGTTTACGGATTTTGTGAGAAAAAGCTAGACTTATTGTGTCTGATAATTATTCTTTGTCCATCGAGTATATTACGTTCTCAAGAATACAATCTTACCAAATTACATTTAAATGAAATAAATGTAAGGATTTAAAATAATTTAATTGAAAGTGGAAAGCTGGAAGATTTCTATTTTGTTCTCTTTGGTGACATCTATGGCAAAAATAGATTACTGCATGTGTGTTGGCAGTTGGTTAACTGGCTGGCAGTCCCCAGAAAAAAAAAGTAAGCTGCTTCACACTAGTGAGTTGAAGAAGGAGTCTGTTGCATCAGCAACAGACAACAAACCCCCAATATCTAAAATTCATTATACTGCAAATGCAACTGCCCATAGGCTCAACTGTCATTAGGTTACCTCATTCCACGATAGTAATGATTTAACAATCATCCATTGACATGAACATCTTTAGTAGAGGGGTGGAGTGTGTAAGGGTTACAATTTGTGTCATTATTACATTTTCAGTCTGTTTTCTCATTATTTTCTATTGGATAAATAAAACAAATACTAATAAATTCAAATAAACAAGATAAGATAATTCTAACAATTATTCTTTGAGAAACTACTGTATTCATGTACATTGGTAACAAGTAGGGATGGGGATTGTTAATATCTATTGATATCGATACCTTTAATGATACTTTTCTATTATTTAGTGGAAAGACGACGCAACAATATGTTTTTAACAAACCCGGTATTGCTTTTATTGCCTAACAAGTGAGCATAACAAAAACGTTTCTAGCCTTCAATAAACATGGCTGATGTAATAGGCCACTTCGAAATGACATAAAACTAACAATAGAAAGAATACATCAGCAGCACCAAATAAAAAATAAATCTCATAATATATGTAAATCAAATAAATAATATGCTGTGTCACACAAAAGGAAATAAAATATCAGCTCATAATTTAACAGGTATTTCTTTGCAGAATTAACATGTCTGCCTTGTCAGGCGTGATCCCTGAACGCTCCTGGCTGATGGGTGTCCCCAGCAGTGGAAATCACCCTCTCTGAAGGGGTGCAAGACGCTTGAACAGTACGGCTTCTGTAAGAGCTGGATGTCCTCACGTACTCTCTGCTGAATGCTGCTGTTGGAGTTATTCATACGGATGTTCCGTCGCTCTTGTTCCTCCTCGGCAAAAATAGCTCCTCCAAGGCACTCTTGGGTTGTGGTGGTGGACCGACTTCAACCCGGGGATTCTCATACATAGCCTCCTCGGTTTTGTCGCTTTCCTCATGGGACTCAGGGATTGGGACATCTGCTTCTGTAGCATTTGTTGCTACAGCTGCCTCCTGCAAACGTTCCCAGGTGGTGTGACACTTTTGGCTTTAAACCTTGGGTCCGTCGCTGTCACCTCTTCGAGGAACTGTTGGATTTTTTTCCTCCTAAAAACGTCCAGATAGGTCAGTCAAAACCTTCCGTTTAATGTCGGATACAAACGAAGAGTCTCCTTCCTGAAGTGTGAAGTGGGCCTTCAGTTTCATGAGTATCGGGAAGCATCTGTCCACAGGTGGCGGTTTTCTCACTAGATGCACACAGTCTAGAAGCGTACAGGAACTTCATGAACTTCATGAACTCCTCTGCTTTGGTAAAGTCCTCATCGGGGATCCTATCCAGTCGGTCCCTCTCCATGGGCTTACTGATACGTGGATCCAACACTGCAGCTTGGACAGCCGGATACTGCTCAAGGAACCTCTCAACCATCAGAAACAGGGAGTTCCACCTGGTCTTCACATCCAGTATCATGGTGTGCTGGGGAAGTTTGAGGAGGAGCGGCTTTTCTTTAGCACTATCTTCGCCATTGAAGATCGTTTCATCCACACGATGACTGCTCTTAGTTTTTCTGCCCACTGGGTCACCGTAGCAATGCTGTAAACTTGTTGCGCAGCCAAGTTAAGGTTGTGGGCATAGCAACTCAGTTTGAGGATTTCCAGCTTCTTTGCAGCAACATCCATGTTGGACGCATTGTCTACAGTCATGACAACCACTGTGAAAAAGAGTTTCCCACACGCACATGGTTGTTGTAAAAAAGCATATTTTTACTTTAAAAAAACTAGCACAACAGTCGATTACCTTGCACAACTCGAGCCTCCCTCCAATCTAGAACTCTGGCCCACTTAAGGAGCACCAGAATGGGTGTGGCCCAATTAACCTATGAGCCACAGCTGCAGACTATTACAGGGCTAACAGAGACAGGAACACGTGAATCTTTTAAAACATGTTAACACAGTGAAGATGCCATTCACATCTTCACAACCACCTTGTGAGTAATGCCAAACTCTTCCAACACCTCCCCAATCTCCACTGCCACTGTTTCCCCGGTCTGCGCTCTGTAGACAGCTTTGGTCCGGAGGACTTTTTGGTGAAGCTTGCCTTGGCTGCTGTAATTGGCGGTTACAGTAATGTAGTGGTGTTGCAATAAGCTAGTCCACCCATCACTTGTAATGGCTACCTTGCAAACATTTGCCACCTCTGTAATGACATTCTGCTTCTCCACCTCATACCATGCAGGGATGAGGGTGTTTGATAGAACAGTCATGTAAGGAGGGGTGTAACGTGGATTGAGGGCCTTTGTCATTTCCCTAAACCATGGTGATTCAACTGTTGCAAAAGGGTGCAAGCCTTTCACCACAAATGTTGGTGTGCCCTGTGACACTGCTCCACTTGATGAGAAGGCATCTTCCTGGCAGCCAGGGTGAAGGGAGTTTGGAGAAGGCCAATGGGGGCTGGAGTTGAGGTGAGCTTACCTAACTTTTCAAGGTAACTAGCTTGTATGCTGCCGATTACAACACGGTTTTCACGATTGGATTACTATTTTCAACTGACGGGACAAGCTACAAAAGTCAGTGTGTGCGCTTACCGCTGGTACTCTGAGTGGATGATGAAGACGCGAGGAGGAGGAGGAGACAGAGTCTTTTCAACCCGGAGACAGTCGAAGGTACTGCATTTGGCCTTTATTTGATGCACACTGCTAATGTGCTTGGCCATGGAGGTTGTGTTCCCCCCCTTTACAAGAAATGATTTTGCAACATAAGTTGCATTTCACTTCCTCTTCATCTTTGAGCTCGTTAAATGCCGAAGTTAAATGCCAGACTCCACTTGTTTTACTTTGAATACCCGTTTGCTTACAATTTCATTCAAAAACATTAGTAGACATGCTGCAGTGATTGGATTGATTAGATTTAAATGCTGTGACGCGACTCGAGGGACACACAATTGCGTTACACGACCTACAGGAGAAAAAATAAAACGACAAGACTCGATTGCGGTATCGATAAGCCCAAACGTTATTGATTTTCGGGGTTTGATAGAATCTTTTTTTGATCCCCATCCCTAGTAACAAGTGGTTCATTTGGTATTGGAAGGCTGCATTCCAATCGTCCTTCTGTAGCAAATCCACCCGTGCTTACTTCTAAATGTCTTGACATTGCTGTACTGATATTGCCCACACATAGTAAGCCAAGTCTAAAGTGGCTTTGGACCGAGGACAAATCAGGGTAGATATATCAAATATTAAAGTGTTGAGCCTCCTGGATATACCTGGTCGCTTCCTTCTCAAAAAATAGTGCCGGTGTGATATTGTATTTACACAGAGGGAGTGGGTGGAAATGTTGCTGACAGTAAAATACACACGTTCAGCTTCTCACACTCAATCACAGACACGCACACACACTCAATAACAGACACGTACACGTACACACACACACCCTCTCATAGATAGACACAAACCTTACAGACATCAGTTCAGTCACCCAGACTGTGTCATTCAGCTTCTCTGACATGCACACACATAGGGGCACACACACAATCCACAGACACAAGCAAACACACACACACGCCCTCCCAACCTGGAGCTGGTAGGCATCAGATAGACACGAGAGAGAGAGAGAGAGAGAGAGAGAGAGAGAGAGAGAGAGAGAGAGAGAGACTGCACCCAACACCCTTAGTCTCACCCACCCATCCAGCACCATGTTCATTAGAGCTACATGATGTATTTTTTTCTAATTAGGCCACAAACAGCCACACACACACACACACACACACACACACACACACACACACACACACACACACACACACACACACACACACACACACACACACACACACACACACACACACACACACACGCAAACAAACACATGCCAAAGTAAATGCATACAGAAACAGCCACCCACACAAATACAGCTCCCACAAATATACACACATGCACACTCAAGAGAATAAACATACTTACACACTTCTCAAAAATACACATAAAATTCTCTCTCTCTCACTCACTCACTCACTCACTCACTCACACACTCACACACACACACACACACACACACACACACACACACACACACACACACACACACACACACACACACACACACACACACACACACACACACACACACACACACACACACACACACAGTCAGCAGCAGCAGTGTGTGTGCCTCAGCCCTCCGGAAGGTAAGAGAGAACACATTGTTACACAGACGAGAGGAACCCAGATGACAAACGCGAGCTAAGAGAAATGAACTATTCTCACATTGTGATTGTAATAACGCGACAGAGATTGCGACTTTAATAATACAGCGTTATTCAAACCGTCGTCGCTATTAGAATTACTGCAGGCAGCCGGCCTCAGCATGGCTCTTTCCCTCCAAGTTGAACAATTCTACAGTCATAAAGTGTCTTTTTGGTTTTGCATAAGGCATAAAGGAGTCGGTTTGATGCTTTAAAAAGACGTTCTTCAGAATAAGAGTGTCTCCAGTGTTTATTTATGTTTGGCTCTAGCTTTCCCTGAATCCAAAGGGCTCCCTATTTCGAACGCTTTCGTTTTCTGCATCCAAACCATTACCTCGGTCTAGGAGGTTAAGCTATAGAAGAGATGTCTGAAGGCAGTTAAAGAAGCAAGAACAGCCCTTTTTCTCTTTGATCGCTGGTTATCAAACCGCCAGCTGAACTAAGACTCCCTGAGTGGATTAAATCTGCTGGAAACCTCCAAGGTTATTTCAGACGGCGTATTCATCCTCAACCTTTACTCGTATCAAATCCAGCACATGCTTGGTTGACATCCTCCCTTGCCCGACTTCTTACAGCGTTTTCACATGCACTTGTCGTCACTAATATTATTTTGGTTAGCAATAGCTCCGTCCATACACCAGAAGCCTCTCAAAAAAACAAACAAATCTGATCCGTACAAACCAGGGGCCAAGAAACCGGCATCATACCAAGTGAGTGAACTACGTAGCATGTATTCATTAGGCAGACACTGTTATTTTAAAGTTTCACAACAAAGTGGTCGGCTGAGCTCAGAACAGTACAGCATGTTGACTTGTGACCAAAAGGTTCCTAGTTCGATCCCCGGCTCCTCCACACCCCACTGATTCCTCAGAACTCGATGCACATTAAAAATGGACTTATATGGTGATCATCTGCACTGTGTGACATGCGTATTTGTTTTTAACGGAAAACACCTTTTAATGATTGCACTACTGGTTAGATGTTAAACTGCAATTTTTTGGACAGGGTTGTCCTTACTTTTGCAATGACAATAAAGTTGCATCTAATCTAATCTAATAAATCAAATGTACTTGACTTGTCTAAAGTTTTATATACAACTTTCTGCACCTATTTTAAAAGGTTTGTTTTTGTAGCACCATTTCAAACAGAAGATTTTGGACGGTAAAGTCGACGATGTAGTGATCTTACGGGAGCAAACCTGAAGCAGCCTAAGCCTCTTCAGACCTGAGGAAACGTCTCCTGCATAGGCAGTGCTTTGGAGAGCTTATAACTACATCATTGGCGTACGCCCAAAGCTAGTCTGAGGTTTGCGATTGGCCCAGATAATCAACCGTGGATGCCCACTGCTCCAGTCCTCTGCCCGAACCACCAACTGCTACTGCTCATCTCTTTGAGGGGAGAAAGTGAACAATCTAAAGGTAGGAAATCATTTTGGAAAGCAGCCAAGACCTGTGTGTATATTGGATCCTAACCTTAGTGGTCTAGTGGCCGTGGTCGGCTTTGCTTTTCAATTGATATAACAAGACAATCTCTCTTCTCTCCCTGCTCTCTGACCAAGTCCCTTTGGGAACCCTGCTTGCTGTCATGATGAAGGACACCCTCGTCGACTGGAAGGGTTTTGGGACAACCCCCACAACCTTCCAATCACACTTCCAAGGGGTTTAAGTCTGCAGATGGATATCCCAGAATGCTCTCTTCTGGGACCATGGGGAACATGCGATTGCAATGTTGTCAAGATGAACCTGAAAGTCAGGGACGAAGAGAATGGGAGTCATACAGCGAGAGGGAGAGAACGACGTTAAGAGTAGTAGAGATGAAGAGAATGAGAACGAGAGCGAGATAAGAGAGTGAACTCTTCAGAGGCCAATCACATAAGTGGATTAAAGCGTAATGTATGCAAAGCACACATCTGCCCGTTCTTTGCACAGTGCAACGCTTACCTAATTCAAAAGTGTTTCTCTGTGAGTTCAGTATCACAGTGGTGGTTAGAAAGATTATTAATTTTAAAAAGCATCGTTACGTTAAAATATGTCAGAAGATAATTCAAAGCTTCACACATTACTCGAATTTATATGCCACAAAAAATATTTTGAAGAGGAACCGTCATGTTAAACGTTAAATTGACTGCATTTATGTACCACTTTTCTGACCAGGGGACACTCAAAGTCCCCTGGTCAGAGGTGAGGTGAGCAAGACACCTCACCCTTCCTGCTCCCAGCCAGCTGGCTGGGAGCAGGAAGGGTGAGGTGTCTTGATCACGTGTCTTGATCACCTCCACACTCTAGGGGGACGCATGATCGGCCGTGCAACCTTCTGGTTACCAGCCCACCCGCTATACCTCCTGAACCATACGCAACCCCCAAACATCAGCTACACTGTGTGTGTGTGTGTGTGTGTGTGTGTGTGTGTGTGTGTGTGTGTGTGTGTGTGTGTGTGTGTGTGTGTGTGTGTGTGTGTGTGTGTGTGTGTGTGTGTGTGTGTGTGTGTGTGTGTGTGAGTGTCTACCATTCATCACAGAATGTTTCTATATATGGTGTTCACTGTTCAATAAAGCTTGATGGTTTGTTTGTAGAGAAAATACCTCAATCTGCTCCAATGTGTATTGATCCTGGGTCGGCCCCCCCTCCTCCCCCCCACTGTCATCCATTCTGAACCGCTGTTGGTGAATGACCAGGGCTGTCGAACCGTGTCTTCAGAGCCCCAACAGATCAATCTGTCAAACCAGCGAACCCACCCCCCCCCCCCCCCCCCCCCCCAATATTGTTGGTTTTAGATCTCCCTGCCGGCCTCCGATGTCGTTATTTGGATATTCAATCATCTACACTATTGCCTCCGTCGTCTTCATAATTTTCTTTGCTGTCATCATCACCGTCATCATCATCCTCGCCTAATCATCTCCATTTCCACCTTCATCTCACTCTTAATTTTCATCCCCACATAAATTAGAGTACCCTTCTGGTAGCTAAAGAACATTAAGCTAGCTTTAAAACCATCAGCTACATTAAACACCCTAAGCCTTCTTTAAAAACCTATAGCTAGCTTTAAAACCACCCTCGGCTTTCCTTGAAAAAACCTATAGCTAGCTTTAAAACCACATTAAACACCCTAAGCCTTCTTTAAAAACCTATAGCTAGCTTTAAAAACACATTAAACACTCTAAGCCTTCTTTAAAAACCTATAACTAGCTTTAGAAACACATTAAACTCCCTGAGCTTTCTTGAAAAACTTACAGCTAGCTTTAAAACCACATTAAATACCCTTAGCTTTCTTTAAAAACCTATAGCCAGCTTTAAAACCATCAGCCAGATTCGAATCATTTATCTAACTTAAAAATGTTAGCTAGCTTAGGAAAATACAGTAGCAAGCTTTAGAAACGGTTTTCTTTCTACGGGATGTCCTCGTACTAACTCCTTCAAAGAGGGAGAGCGAGAGAGTGCGAGTGAGAGTGAGAGTGAGGGAGAGAGAGAGAGAGATAGCGAGAGCACGAGCGAGAGTGAGAGAGAGAGAGAGAGAGAGAGAGAGAGTTGCCTGGAGGGTTTCGGGCTGGCTGAGTGAGATACCAACACCACTGCGTCCCCCCTCCTCACCGCACAGCTAGCGCCATCGGTCTCACAAGCTGCAGCTGTTTTTTCCAGGGTTCACGGTGTTCTGAGCCGCGTGGCCCTGAAACAAACCGGGGGGGTGAGAGAGTGAGCGGCTTGAGCTGGCATCACTAATGGGTGCTGCACGGGTGCTCAGGGTGCAGGAGCCCACTGCTATAGTATCCATATCCATGTCGTGGAGGAGGTTAGGCCACGGTGGAGACGCAGAGTGAAGCTAGCATCCGAGTTGAAACAGCTTAATTTCCATAAAGATGGAACTTTGTCTCCTAATTAATCTCCGGGCGCCCGGCGTCTCTCCGGGCGCCGCTCCTTGTCTCTTCCTGGGAATGAAACACAGGCAGCAATTTGTTAAATCAATTGTTCTGGCAGAGGACACTTTTTTTGAGGCCTTGCACACAGTGACACAAACACACACACACACACACACACACACACAGAGTAACAAGAGATGTTTTACATGGGGCAATGTGATATACATCTAGATAGCTAGGCAGGTGAAACCGGCTCAAGGAGTTTGGAGAGATATCAGAAGAGAGAGAGAGAGAGAGAGAGAGAGAGAGAGAGAGAGAGAGAGAGAGAGAGAGAGAGAGAGAGAGAGAGAGAGGAGAGGAGAGAGAGAGAGAGAGAGAGAGAGAGAGAGAGAGAGAGAGAGAGAGAGAGAGAGAGAGAGAGGGTGTATGCAAATGTGTTTCTGTGTGAGAATGTATTCAAAAGAGTGTATGTATTTGTATTTGTGGTGTGTGTGCATATGTGTTCTGTGTGAGAATGTGAGTTCAAAAGAGTGTATGTATTTGTATTTGTGTGTTAGTTTGTAAGTGTGAGTTTGTGAGTGAGTGAGTGTGTGTGTGTGTGTGTGTGTGTGTGTGTGTGTGTGTGTGTGTGTGTGTGTGTGTGTGTGTGTGTGTGTGTGTGTGTGTGTGTGTGTGTGTGTGTGTGTGTGTGTGTGTGTTTATGCGTGCTTTTGTTAAAAACTCAGGCACTGGCCTTGATACGGGGATATGAGACAGAGAGCGAGAGAGAGAGAGAGAGACAGGCGGAGACAGGGTAAAGGATCGTGGTTGTTTGGCAAACTGTCTTGTTTCCAGTGAACCAAAACAAACCAACAGGAAGCACATCGCATACGAGTTGTGACTCCTCACTGATCCACAGGTGGGAGGGGAGCGGTAGCATCACATTTGTTTTGAGAGTAGAAGTAGAAATGAGAATCAAAAAAGCCGACAGGGTGGGGAGGACCAACCCGACATAGCGGCTGCAGCGGCTATAGACGCGGCGCGGCTAGCGGAAAAACACAGCGGGTCGGACGTGTTTAAACCAGGACCCTCCATCTTGTATCGAATGAGTCTTGTAGACACATTTTATTAGCGCCGGCAGCTGGGCCCCGCGGCCCTGCACGTCCACACATCCATCTCCACAACGCCGTCCGCCCGCGCGTCGGATCAGGCCACTATTCATCCTCCTTCATCCCTTCATCCCCGTCCCCCCCTTCCACTCGCCGCCCCTTCGTTCGTTATTACTTTCCTTCTGTTTGCCGTCCCCTCGCCCCGCCGTCCCTCTCTCTTCACGCTCTCTCTCACACACTCTGATTTCCCAGCCCTCTCTTTCTTTAGTTTCCAATCCATCCCCCATTCTCCGTTGTGTTTATTTTCTCCCCGTCTCGCCGCCTCACACCCCCGCTTCCTCTCTTTACGTTCCTTCATTATTTTGCCACAAATTCTCCTTTATTCTTTCTCTCTATGCTTCGTCGCCCTCCCTCTCTCCCCTTTTTCAATTCCTCCCCCCTCTCCCCCACCCTCCCCCTCCCCCCCCTTCCTCTCTCTCCGGTGAAACCCCCTCCTCGCCCCGCTCTCTATTGTCTCCCCTTCTCTCTCCCTCCGGCCGCTGGGCGCTCTCCCCTCTCTCCGTCTCCTCCGTTCCTCGTCTCCTCCGTCATCACCCCTGCCTCCCCCCGCACTGCTCCCTCTTTCACTTGACCCCAACTGATCTAGCCAACCCCCCTCTCTCCCCCCATCCTCCCTCTACCCCCCATTATCCCCTCCCGCTCTTCTCCCCCCACCTCCCTCCCTCTCTCCCCTCTCTCTCCCCCCATCCTCCCTCCCTCTCTCCCCCATCCTCTGTCCCCCCCCATCCTCTCTCCCCCATTATCCCTCCCATCTCCCCTTCCTTCCCTCTCTCCCTCCTTCCCTACCTCTCTCCCCCTTTCTCCCCCCTCCCTCCCTCTCTCCCCCCCCTCCTCCTTCCTCTCTCTCTCCCTCGCCCCCCGGTGTTAGAATCCTCATATACCTATCCTCAAGCAAACTCCCTTCCACCCTCACCCCTTCATTCTGGACCATCTCTTTCCTCCTTCTCCTCCCTCACTAACCTCCTTCATCCTTCCCTTGCTTCCTTTTTACCTTTTCTTCACACATCCTCTCCTCCTTCTTCTTCACTACCTTCCTTCCTTCCACTTTCCTGCTTCCTTCTCTCCAGACCTGCTTCGTTCCTGGCCTCCTTCCCTTTCCTCCCTGCCTTCCCGCCTTTCCTTGCCTCCTCCGTTCTTTGAGTCCTCTCAGCCAGTCTCTGGTGTAAAACCCCTCCAGTAGCTAGAACAGCGGTGAGGAGGAATCACATCGGTGAGAGGTAGAGTCAGGTGAATAACAGGCCAGACTGCATCACAACAAACCCCCTTCTATGCACCACAGATACAAACTCAAACCTATGCAAGGCTCACACAGAGTATGAGCCATCACCTCAGACACATCAAACTTTCCCAAACACAAATAGCTGAATGAGTCCACTAACGACACTATAGATTGAAACGCGTGCATCGACAGCTCGGCCAAAGCTAATTATTGCCCCACAAATGGCGTGCATGTTTCGGATACGGCTCAAAGCCGTCCCCGCGCATGAGCTGAATTAGCCTATCCGCAGGTGCGCTATAGATTGCATTGCTGTAATTAGCTGACGGCCCCATCCATCTTACAGAGAGATAAGTCGCTAACCGGAGCGACGTGTTGCTCACGGGCTAATGGAGCCATTTCCTGCATGACAGATCACCATGGAAACCATCGGGTAGCCTTCGGGGGCTGAACAGGCCGAAACGCAACAGGAGCCCCAAACACAACGGGGAAAAGGTTAAGTGGATTAATACCTTATTATCATGTTCGTTTAATATTCATCCATTTGTTCAGTTAAAGGTCTCGTTATGTGTCCCCGCTCCCCTTTTCTGTTCTGAGGGAAATGGAAGTCGATTTTGGTTTTTTTATTCACCAAATAAATAATAATATCTGGATTCATTCAATTTTTCATTAATTATTCACATATAGCTTCATGATTTATTCATGGCCTGACCAAATATGTTATAGCGTTCCAGCACGATGCGAGGGTTTCTCGTGCTCTGGGAATCAATACAGGGTAGGGAGTTTGAACCCCAGGATCAGGAGATCGCGTGAGGAACCTGTTCCGGGTCAAACACAGGTCACAGTGTCCGTCTCCCCTCTGACACACTCCCACAGCGCTGGTCACGTGAGACAGCCTGACCCTGACCCTTTGACCCCGGCCCCCATCGATCCCCCCTCACTATTCTATTCCCTTCCATTCTCATTTCTATCCTCCTTTCCTTCCACGCTCTGTTCCATCCACCTCCCGTTCTCATTCCATCCCTGATCTCTTCTTTATCCTCCGATGTAACTTACCCAATGCTGTGCTTTGACTGGACGAGGGGTGAGCGAGCGGCAATAACAGAAAGGCCGATTAAAGCAGCCAATCCCAGGCAGCTATTGGCAGGTTGCAGGGAGCAGGGTTTCTCCCCTCCATCCCTCGGGCAATCGTTTAGGTCATGTGACAACCTTCTCCCAGCTCTCTCTCTCTCCCCGCCCCCTGCATCTCGCTGATATCAGAGTTGTTTGTATCTTGGGATACCCTGACCCTGTGTGGTGAACTCTTGCCTCGATCTCTTTCTCACTCTCTTTCTCGCTCTCCCGCATCAGAGGTCAGAGTTGAAATGGGATCCCCTCTGACGTGACCCCCTATGGTTTGTAACGCATGACCGAACCACAACCGCACCCCCCCCACCACACCTCTTCGCCTCGTCAACAGCACATATGAGGTTCGTCTCTCTCTTCATCTCTCATCCCTCTGTCTCTGTCCTCTCCCTCTATATTTATCCTCTCGCTCATCGTATTTCATCTCTCTAATCTCACCCTTTGATCTGTTTCTCCGTGGTTTTTTTCACTCCCTTTGCTCTCTCTCTCTCTCTCTCTCTCTCTCTCTCTCTCTCTCTCTCTCTCTCTCTCTCTCTCTCTCTCTCTCTCTCTCTCTCTCTCTCTCTCTCTCTCTCTCTCTCTCTCTCTCTCGTCCCCTCTTCCACTCTCTCTCTTCTCATCTTCCTCTTTCTGACACAAACCAACTGTCAGAGACGACATAAATCCTCCCCCAAAATAACTTTCTAGGGTCCTCAGAGGATGTAAATATTCTGTTTTAAACTCTCAAAATAGTTACATTTCAATATTTCCTAAGAGTTCCTGAGTTAGTGAAGACACATTTGACAGATTTTTATGGAAAGCATCTGCATACCAGCTTGTCATGTGTACAAACAAAAAGTTGTTTCTTGATTGGACAGCTACTGTAGATATGAGTGAGTCTGTTGATATCATGGGTTGCCATGCATGTCTTCTGCTGCGTGGTTCTAATGCACCACTTATCTGGAAAACACTCCACAGATCTGCTGCAACACTGAGTTATTTTAAATCTCATCTCATCTTCAAATTAAATTCAATTCGAGACTTTTGCTCTCACTATTTATAATAGAGTTTAAATATTCTTATAGTGCGCCTTTTTCATTTTGTCTTAAAATGCTTTCAAAGTCTCATGTACAGCACTTTGAAATGCCTTGTAGCTGGAATAAACTTGCCTTGCTTTGTGCCATGTCAACACACAAACCTCATACATAATACATAGCTTATCGCTCCGTAAAAATAGAACTTGATCACCTCTCCGTCGCTCTCTCTACGTATATACAGCATGTCTCACACTCATATGTACTGTATCAACGTCTCTCTCACACACATCTCTTCATGTGTCTCTCTACATCTATAAGTCTCTCTCACAACCACACTCTCTTTGTCAAAGATATGATTCTCTCTCATATCCCTCCCTTTCTATACCTAATCTCTCTTTCATATCCCTCTTGCTGTGATAAGTACGAGTCAACCACAGCTGGGGTTGAGTGTGTGTGTGTGTGTGTGTGTGTGTGTGTGTGTGTGTGTGTGTGTGTGTGTGTGTGTGTGTGTGTGTGGAATGAGGCAAGGAAGTGTGTGTTGACGTGTGTGTGTGGCTTAGTTTAAAGCCTAGTGATCCCCTGGTCCACATGGCGGGGTAAACCCCTGGGTTCCCTTACTTCCCACTTCCACACACCGTACCACACACACACACACACACACACACACACACACACACACACACACACACACACACACACACACACACACACACACATACACACACCCAGCACCCCCCCAACACACGCACACATAGGCATACACACACGCACCCCCACATACAGTCACACACACATACCCACACACGCCCCCCCTCCCCCCGCACATACATACACACACACACACACACACACACACACACACACACACACACAGACTTTCCCTGGCGCTGTATCGGTCCACATCTGAAATCCCTGGTTATCCACCAAAACCCCATTATAGACG
>OLKM01000090.1:80000-85000 GCA_900291075.1 Melanogrammus aeglefinus
GTGTGGCTTTGGGAAACAAAATTCAAAATAAAAATAGATATAATGAAATGGATTGAAAGTTTACCCATATTATTGAGTAACCTTTTACATCAAATATCTATTTTTTTCACGTTTCGGGATAGGCCGGTGAGTTTTAGGTCACGTCCCCAGAGTGAGATATAATTCTTAAAATGATCTCTTACGTTCTAACCTCCTTTCATACGAAATCAAGATAAGTTGCCCCGAAAACAACAAACCTCCGCAGGTGTATGTGTGTGAGTGTGTGTGTGTATGCATACGTGTGTATGCGTGTGTTTGTATGCATGTGTGTATGTGTATGTGCATGCGTAAGTGTATGTGTGTGTGTGTGTATGTGTGTGTATGTCTAAGTGCATGCTGTGTGTACGTGTGTGTATACGTATGCGCATGCGTATGTGTGTATGCATACACACGAAAAAAAAACACATCACAAACCAAATCTATGTTGCGACATGTGCCATGAAGATATATTTAATTGACGGCAGATTCCCGCCCTCTCTGTACGAAATCGTTACCCGACCCCGGGGGGCCCAATGTGAAGGAACAAAGGATTCAATTAGAGTTTGAATCTTAACGCACACAAACGCCTGCATCTCCCTCCTCACAGGCCACAGAACACACACAGGGAACCCCCCCGAGGGGAATGGGAAAGACGGGGAAAAAGAGAAGGGAAATGAGTGTTGTCTCTTATTGCGTTTGATAGCATGCATTGCGTGCCTCGCCTGTATCCTTGTTTCTCCCTTTATTTACGCTCCTTCGAGGTAACTGCCGCCTGCCTGTGAACCCTGCCTGTCGGTGAGAGACGGAGGGAAAAACACAAACCACAGGGGAAACAAAGTCTTCGTGATCCTTCTTTGGATGACGGTTTTTCTGCTTTTTTTCGTGCGCGTCGCTGTGAGGTGTTTAACTCGCCGGTATAGACGTCTTTTCTACCGACTGACGACTGATGACAACGTCATCAGTCATTTAACGCAACACCTGATTAAAGCTCTCAGCACAACGTCTAACAAAGAGAGAAACATGGTAAGGAACACAAGCGTGTGTTGGCCTCATGGGATCTTTGGTTTGAAGATTGAAGAGAGAAAACACCTAAATAAACCACCGTACCAATACAGCTACCGTGACCCAGGTCAATCTAAACTTAGTCGGACATGTCTCGCATGAGAAACGCTTCAGTGCTTCCAAACTGGACTGCGTCTTAACTACCAAATGATGACCGAAACACCACAGCCACCAGTAACATCTGCATGCTGCTGTGTTCCCCCAACGGAGGCGGTCTTTGTGATGTGACGTCACGATGTGCAACCCCTCAGAGCGGTTTAAGCCAGGTATGTACCCTTAAATCCCTTAAACCCTGAAAATAAAAACACCTTAGAGAAAATAAACAAGATAGATAGCGTTTGATATGTGGCTGGCGTGTGGCGCAAATCATCTGCCATCACTCGTGAGCATACTCCCCAGCGACAAAGGAAAGCTCCGTCGGCGAGTGGGAAAGGCTCTGAGCAGGATGTTGTCGGGGGTCTCTCTCTCTCTCCCCCCCCCCCCCTCCTCCTGGGGGTCCTCTAATGGAACAACAGCTGTGCCGCCGCCGCACCGTTCCTCATCCCAGACACTCAGAGCGTCTCCGCGGCATCTCACCGGCTCCCTAACGCGATTGGAAGCTTTCCCAATTAAATTCCGCGCCGCGGTGAGACCTCAATCGAGGGGAAGCCAGGAGCTTGGATAGGGTGCGTTGTTTTTTTGGCGGGGGGGGGGGGGGGGGGTGCACGCCATCCGTCATTAACCTCCCCCCCGACCGCCGCCTCCTCCGTCGCTGCCGGTACCGAGGCCTCAGATGAAAACCCCACCCTCACACCACCACGGGCGGGGGCGCACCCCAGGGTGCTCCCGTAATAGAGTCAGGTGCAGAGTAAATACTCAACCAATCAGTCCGTTTGATCGTGTGTCAACACCCCCCTCTCGCACCCAGCCCAGCCCCGTCCCCCCATACACGATCTCAAACTACACTTTGTACCGTTTCTGTACTCGTACAAGACAGAGTGTCAACACACTCCACCCCAATCTCCCTTGCACCCCCCCCCCCCCTCCCAACCTCCCCTATCCCCTACAAGACAGAGTGTCACTCCCATCCCGCCCACCAACGTGTTTGAACCGTCGCTTTCACCTCCCACGCAATCAGCTCCAAACTGTTGACTGTAGGAGCCAACAGGTGACGTGCTGAGGCAGCGGCGTTGTGCGGTATCACCCCGGAAACCTGAGAGCGGCTCATTGAGATGAACTGCGTTTGAGTTGTGGGTTAGTCCCCTGCAGGCCGTGGAGTCAGTAAACTGACTACTCAGACGCTTGTTGTCGCCGCGGTGCCGTAGCTCGGGGGAGAGGAGGTACCGCTCATGGTTTTATAGCAACCGGTACAGATTACTGATGAGACACGCACACACTTTACGGTCATGCACACCCATTCACACACACGCACGCACGCACGCACGCACGCACACACACACACACACACACACACACACACACACACACACACACACACACACACACACACACACACACACACACACACACACACACACACACACACACGCACACACACACACACGTGGAACTACATTCAAAGGATAACTGTTTATCACCATTCTGAAAAAACACAAGAACCTGAAAAGGTGTCAGAACACGAATCCTTTCCCTTAGAGAAATCCTATTTTACCACCAGGTGTGCTGTGATTAGCAATTAAAAGCTGTTGAACAATCGATCCACATGTACTGTCTATCCAGATAGACAGTACATGGTGGTCTATGATCCAGCCCTCATGTGCTTGTAACGTGGCAAATGGATGTATGTTAAAACAGCTTGGAATAAAGCTTAACTACCAAGTGCACATATTGGTGCGTTGAGAGGGAAAACCTTCAACACATTATCTTTCGTCCTGCGTCGGATAACCCCTCTCAGGTAGTAGCACTTACAAAACATTCCCGTTACATTTTCATGTATTTTTTTATTTTACCCCCAACGTCTCTAGGAGGTCCCCGTGCCGACGAGCCATCATGGCCGCTGAGTGCCCGAGGTCTGTGACCAACCTAGCCTTAAGGAACTCTGAAATACAGCCCCCCTCTAACTTTCAGGCTGTCTTTCTGGGTAGAGCCTGGATCCATGGATCCAGAGCGCTGAGAGCTCGGCAGAGACAGGGGGGGGCGATCCAGCTGGGGGAGAGAGCTAGTCTATAACCTGATGTGGTCCGGGGCCTTGGGGCTCCGGATTTCCACCTCCGCTCAATAGAACACTGGACCACGGCAACAGCTCTGTCTGGCCTCCAGCCCCGGCTTTTAATCACACCGTGGAGCTACTGCTGCTGCACACTCCCTTCGCTCCATCCGTCTGTGGCGTTGCGTTGTGTTTATAGACATGTTTTCTATATACCTTTTGTGGTGTTGCTTTCAGTCGTTATCTCGCTCTATTGCGGTGTCGTACATTGATGCTGTGGCACAGAAATGCCCTGCTTGGGATCAATAAAGTATGACCTTTTCTTATCCATCACTCACTCTTTCCTCTTTCTATCCGTCCACTGTGCCATCGTTAATTCTCTCTCTCTCTCTCTCTCTCTCTCTCTCTCTCTCTCTCTCTCTCTCTCTCTCTCTCTCTCTCTCTCTCTCCTCTCTCTCTCTCTCTCTCTCTCTCTCTCTCTCTCTCTCTCTCTCTCTCTCTCTCTCTCTCTCTCTCTCTCTCTCTCTCTCTCATTTAAAAGTTGTTTACCAGAGGATGGTCACTGACAACAACCAGGTAAAAGATGGCGTCTGTTGAGTGAAGATGTCCCACTAAACCTCCTTCCCGCTGAAGACGAGAGATGGCCGCTACATGGACACTGTACAGCTTCATCTATGAGCAGCTCCAAAATGTTTGATTGACAGGCTGTTGACAACGACCAACGGATTGACACAACTTATTAATATCTGAATGCTGGTGGGACGTCACCGGCTCCCTACCCACAATGCAACACAGTAGTAGGACTCACTCATGAGTGGCATATTTACACACACACAGACGCATATCCCTCAACGCATTTCTGCTGACACACACACATGCCTCCAGGCTCACCCTCTATCATTCATACACATTTGAATGCACGCCATCACACAAACGTCGTGCATGCAGGCGCATGCGTGCGCATGCAAACAATCACACACACACACACACACACACACACACACACACACACACACACACACACACACACACACACACACACACACTAACAAGCGCATTTTCCCATACACACACATATACATTTGCCACACAGTCACTCACGCACAAAAAAGAGCATCCACGCATAGACGCACGCACGCGCGCACACGCGCACACACGCACACAACCCTCCTCTCCCATTCCAAACTGTCTCTGAGCGACGGCCCTCTCTCCATTTCTCATTCTATTAAACCTTAAATTATTCAAAGCAGATGAAATTGATTCCTTGATAGTTTAATCGCAAATCAAAACCTAACCTTGGACGCAGTCCATTCCCCCGGGGCAACTCTTTGACAATCAAATATTCATGGTGAACTGAAACGTTGGCAGATCTTTTCTGCGTCCGCCAGGCGCGGAGTTGAGATGATGAGAGTCGCCCGGAGAACGGAGAACAAAGAGCTGGACCGGGTGACGGGAGCAAGATCCCTCTTCGCCCAGTTCTCTAACTTTATAAACGGCTCAAAACTTTTATTGTGAAATACAAACCACGGTTCATATTTCCGTATCTATTGAGGAGTATAATCATCCATCTTTTACCAGGAGGTAAGAGAAGAGTATTAGATGGCCCTTTCATGGGCTCTTAGGAGGGGACCGCTTTTAAAGTATAGCAGAAGGGAAGAATAGAAGAAATAAAGAATAAAACAAAGTATAATTGAAAAAAAGATTATTAAAGTTAGAAAGAAGACATGCAGACAGACAAAGCACACATACACGCATACAGACCGAATAAACACAC
>OLKM01000090.1:87500-112500 GCA_900291075.1 Melanogrammus aeglefinus
GAGGGGAGGCATGGGTGAGCTGTTGTGAACATCGCCGTCAAAGAGCGACCGCACCAGATATTAGACGACCGAGGAAATACTCTGTGTTTGGCACAGTAGGGCGCAAGAGGGGCTTAACAGCATTAGTTGGCCTGACAGCCCTGTTATAAACTTCAATAAGTAAATACCAATGATTTCACACTTTAATCACTTAGAAACAATTCTTGGATGCCTCATACCTGGGTTCATTTATTCATTATTTCATTTAAAAGAATTGGAGCGTCGATCATTCTTGATAAAGAGAAAAGGAAAGAGGAGAAAAATAAGACAACCATTGTTTACTTGCGAGCGTTTTTGGCACCACAGGATAACGGCGAAAACATGCGACGGCCTCGCGGCGCCAACGCATGTCCTTGTTGTGACACGCGAAGGTCACACAAAAGGTCCCCACATTGGGTTTGATGTGAACGCAATCAGCAACAAAACATTGTTCCACTCAGGGATCGTAACCCAGGGCAACGCAGCAAATCTGCAGCAAACAAACAGCAGGGTTATTGTTTGTGTTAAAAAGGACCATATTTTATGAAGGGGTTCTGTAGCACTATACAAATGCACTATTACCGATGGGAAACCCTTTAAACGTTCATCATTACCGGCCTTTTAAAGCTTACTGCCATGTTGTTGTAGGTTTTCCGTTTGTATTCGTCTATGTGCTTCTGTGAGTGAGTGAGTGAGTGAGTGAGTGAGTGAGTGAGTGAGTGAGTGAGTGAGTGAGTGAGTGAGTGAGTGAGTGAGTGAGTGAGTGAGTGAGTGAGTGTATATAATTTTACATATAGCAGCCTGGTAGCTGTTGCCTTTGCATGGGGATTTTCGTGCCAGCATTTATGTTGAGTTTCATCCATCTCTGAAAGATAATCATACATATGGTTTGAGACGGGGGTGTATTAATTAGGCAAATTGTTATGAATCTACGTGGCAGACAATAAATTAGCATGGCCTAACTATGCTAAGGGAAATAAAACAGAAACGCAGGTACAGTGAAAATGCACTAATCAAATTATTTACTATTATTTCTTTTAATCCTCCCCGGATTGTATTCAATAAGAACCAAGGGGGGAGGGGTTGTACAAAGCTGCAGCCTGCAGATATCGAGTTGTTAAGAGTGTTTTGCAAACATACATCATCTGCTGCATTCTGCCCAAGGTCACTAAAGTGCTTGCCTTGGTGGAAATAAAATAAAGTATTTCCCCGGGTTTCCATTGGATTGATCGAGACAGACAAAAAGACACACAGTGACGCACACGTACGCTTGCTTCCTCCAGGCCACCGCTGTCCCAGAGCGAGTTTTGAAGAGGTTAGCGTTGTATGACGTTTGTGCTGTGTTTATGATTTCTCAATGACCCGAACATATACAACATGAGACTTGGGAGTATTTTTTGGATGGTTCTTCTCTGCCACCTAGTGGACATCGGCAGCACTGCAGGCAAACGAGCAGACCTGGTTTGGAAGCGTCGAGTGAATTACTGAACTAGCCATGAGATTGAGAGTATCTCATGGAAATATAAGGAGATAAATGGATTGAGAGTAAAGGCTGTGTTGTTGTTTTTTTTTCAAAAGAAGGGAATGGTTTTCGATTAAGGTCTTCCCCAATTCTCCCTCAGTACCGTGGGTGACCAATTAAAAGAATTTCACCAAATTAAAAAAAGTTACCCTATTTAAAGTTTAATTCCGGCGAAAATTAAACCCAGGGTCTTTTTCGGCATGAACACACAGAGATGCTCGGAGCAACGCTAACAGCCCAAATGGCTTCCATGTTATTGGCTAGGGGCACAAGCGAACGCTTCCAAATCTGCATTTTTTAACCACTAATAGTTATTAAATAAACTGCCAGTACGATAACTAAGTTGGTGATGCTTTGTTTTATGTGTAGGGACCCTAGTCATGCTACTGCAGAGGTTTGATGCTATTTTGAGCAATATTAGGGGTTGAAAAAAATGCAGATCTGGAAGTGTTTGCTGTTCCCCTAGCTAATAACATGGTAGCCATTCGGGGTCTTAGCGTTGATCCGGGCCGCTCTATAGGCCTACTCATTGATCAAGGAAAAAAAAGTGTCTGGAAGGCTTATATTATGTGTGTCCATGCTGAAAAAGACCCTGGGTTTAATCAGAATTATAGATCTTTACATTTGATTCAATAAAAATCCACGAAAGGAAATTACCTGCTCTAGCAATTCATACTTTGCACGTGACGTCAAGACGGCAAGGAACAACATTCTCTGGCAACTTAGTAACCTAATCAAGGATCCGCCAGAACGTCGCCAGTTTTAGCATACGAAACGAACGTTGGTATTTTGAGGTGAAAACGATAAGACAGATCGTTGCTGTGCGATTGGATGTACTAACCACCGAGGAGTGAAGCCTGGAGAGGTATGTTGTTACCCCATCCGAAAAGGAGAAAAACTGTATTATTGTCTATTTCATTAGAATTTGCCATAAGTAATATATATTGTTTAATTACACATTATAATTACGATTATTTCAAAATGAAAATAACCCTCCCTCTGCCATCATGGGGATTGCCAGTGTTGCCAGAATGGCCAGGAAATCTGGCCCAATCTGGTGGCAACAATGGCGGAGGCGTCACTAAACGATCCTAAGAACATCCTAAGCTCCGCTGCGCAGGAAGTTCAGAAATGCTTAGGGAAAATGTCATTTGTGTGGACGCTACCGCATTACTTGGCCAACAAAAGAGCTACTTAAAAGTCATTTAATTCAGAAAAAGCTATTTGTTGATCGTTTTGCGGATAGCTAGATAGCCACTCACATTTGCTTTGATTATGAAGATATTCCTGTTTTTCACCTCCCATATGACCATGTTGTTAATCCATCCACTCTTGAAAAAAAGTTTGCTATCCATACTTTTGTAAGCTTTCTTTTTTGTGCGGCATAAGGTGGCGGATTCTCTATAAGATAAATGTAGATATCTCCAAACTCCAAGTCAGGTCAAGACTTTGCCAAATTCAAAGCAATGAACACATCAGCGGGTGCTGTGTATAGGATCACAGGTTCCGAGTATGTTTATCTTTTCTTGATATCTAATTTGAACATTTATGGTCTAAATAGTTGATTGATTGTAGTAGGCCTATTAGAAATCTGCAAGGCTCCAATTCCCCTGGCTGGCCGCTGTTCGTCGCCATTTTGTCTGCGTGTGTTGCCCTCCAGGTAGCCATGGTAGTCACGTGACTACAGAGTATGAATTGATTCAGCAAAGACGTCCTAAAGTAAGCATTTGAAATTAGGCTCCTTGAATTACTACATTTACTTTTAAATTGTTTACACATTGCAGCTCTCATTCATTGATCACCTTTAATTGTTGTGTTTGCCATTGCAAAAACATAACTGTTATAGCATGACATTGAATGATTTGTTATGGAGAAGTAATGTGAAGTAGTGTGACCTATTCACCTCCAACTTGTTTTTCTTTACATACATATTTGAATGGATTTCTTTGAAAAAAAAACACGCATATGTACACATAACATGTAGTTAAAAAAATGAAGTGGCCCCCGGGGGGGGGCAATCCAATGTTTTTTGGGGGACATGTGTCAACTAAGGCCTCTCCTTGGTTACGCCCCTGATTCTGTCCATCTAACTGCCTGAGTGATGGCCTCCCATCTGCGTCATTTCCACACCCTGTCCTTGTGTGGTACGAGGGACCGGTTTTTACTGAATGCCAACTATGAAAGGTGTCTAGTACACAGAGTACCGATAAAATACTTGACGACTCGCCGATTGATCTCCAAGCCTCAGTGCATCATTACTTCACCTCTGATGGAAATGTCAACCGGCCGCATAATCCGCTTTACGTTCAGCAACACACTATTATTCTAACGGGACTTGTTTTTTACACAATGGCTCTGCACGATATAGAAAGGACTGGGTTGAAAAGTGAGATCACGTTTTACCTAACATGATTAGATTTACATTTAGGGCATTTAGCCGGTGCTTTCGTCCAAAGTGACTTACAATAAGTAGGCCTACAATAAATATACAGCTGTCGGTACAGTAAGGATATTCCTAGATCCAAGTACAAAGCCCTTAAAATTGTTAGGTTAACCAATTCCCTGTACACAACAAAGATGGCTAGGATAAGACGATATACATTTATATAACTAAGTACGACATACAATAAGCGCTATGATGTACAACATTCAATAGGAGGGGTGGGAGGGGTTGGCTATGCAACTATGATTAATTGACTTATCTTATAAACAAACATATCAAAGCATCAAACGCATACATAGACACTTACAAATCATGAAACGATAATTTACATTCATTTCTTGACATTTTTATTGTCTCGTCATGTGAATCCCTTCCAGTCATATATATTCGAGAATAGTTCTCTTCTCCACCACTAGATGGCGCCCATCTGCTGAACCCCACCGCGTCAGGGCAGCAGGGGCAGTGCTAATATGCGTCGGGCTCTGACAGGGTGCTATGTCTGGATCCCGCTGCGTCAGTAATGCGTTTACACCGCCGGCTTCACACTGGCACCGGGTGGCGTTCACCCCAATCTGCTCTCCTATACAGGCTACACGGGAGAACAGGTGGTGCTGCAGAGGATGGAGATAGGAGGTGTCCTTCCTGGGAGAGGCTTTGACTTTGAGCCTATTATAGCTCTAAAGCTCATATTCAAAATACATCAAATATATTTAAATGAATGCTACAACGCTGTGCATAGAAAAGGGCCATTGAATAGATGTCTGGCTGCTAACTGTATTTAAAAAGCCTTCCAGTTTAGAGCGTAGGCCCGAGCCCCTCTGTCAAAAGACAGCTGGCTCTTATTTAAATGAATTACATTCTTCCAATAAAAGCCTTTCAATTGATAACCTTCCTGTGACGGTCAGGTAGGGGACAGGTGCCAAGATGGGCAACAATATAACGCACAACACCAACCACAAACTGTGTCCCAGTTTTCAAACGGCTAAACGTGTCGGCTGCACATCGCACCGGCTTTGGCAGATTTAGTCCTGTTGGACGCAGGCAGAGGCCTGGGAGAATGATTCATACAAAGCTAATTAATGAATGATCCAGGAGTTAAGAAACACAACAGTGGTCCTCAAAACACACTAAAATATTAAACAGATGATGACAGACGGCTGAAAATAACCGCTCAAACATCCTTTAATGTGATGACATGTTTACAACTGCCAGACATCAGTTAGAATAGAGGCATGTCAGGTTTTGGTGTTTGCACCTTGAGCCTGAATGCTAAGTTTCTCGAGGTTGCATAATAAAAGCATGACTTAATAAGAGTGTAAAACAAGTCTGTTTTAAAAAAAAACACAATTTTCTTTCTGCACTTCAAGGCCCCATCTTTGAGGTTCATAGGTGATTATATAATGTAGTCCTACCTACTGTAGGTCATTTCTGTATTGAAATTGATGGTCCTCTATGTGTAATCCTGTAGCTATAGTATGATGGGCTTGAGCAAAGCCCAACTCAGATATGATTTGAGAACAATTAATGCAAAGCAGGACGAAGGATTTGACGGCATGAGCGTCACATGGACACAAAATCTTTAAATGTCTTGAGATTTCTTAAACCACCTATAGGCCTACCACAAGCCACCAATACAACAAACCGTGTCAACAAACCCTGCAATAAAGACTTAAAAATGTCTATTTACATTAACAGTTTCTCAATGAGTGCTTATTGTTGACATTCAAGGGATTTTTTGCTATTGAATTTCTGCTCAATGTTTTTTGAAAACCCTATTCTGTAGTTAAGATAATAAGCAGCGTTTGACAGCTGTGCTGATCAGTCTAGGCGTATGTCTGTTTGTGGATAAGTCACTTATGAATCACCTATTTCCAGATGGGTTACGAGACAGCTCTGAACTATAAAAATTGATTTCGTAACATTGTCATAGCGATGAGCCTAACTGCATCATGCTGTCAACCGTTTATTTCATTGGGTTACCTGCTGACGTCATAGCGGTGATGATTGGGTGCTTGTACGTCAGGATAGCTGATGGGAGAGCATTACATCATCTAAAAAAGTAAAACATAGACATTATGAGGGTTATACTCAGCAATGGAACTGCTTAAACGTATTTGATGGTTTTAGATTAAGTATAAAGGCTCCATTACTAATGTATTCGATAATATGTGTGTATAATCAATTCATACAAACCTTTGGACACAAGACACTTCATTCGCCATCTATGTTGTTCAATGAGAAGATCAACATTTAAAACAGTGACACGACGTCAACAAGATAGACCTGCAGACAACAAGCAAGCCTACTAATGGGCTCTATGCACAACTCCACTACTTCCTGGACTTAGTGCAGCTCCTTCATTTCCTGTCTTACATTATTGGATAAACTGATTAATCCAGGTGTGTCTGACCATTGGGACTACTCAGACACACCTGGATTAATCAGTTTGTCCAGTAATGTAAGACAGGAAATGAAGGAGCTGCACTAAATCCAGGAAGTAGTGGAGTTGTGCATAGAGCCCATTGGATACACAACGACCATTGGCTCCAAAACTCGGTCTCGCTCTGTTATACCTCCGACTTCCTCTTCCTGTTTAACTGCCGGAGTAACGGCTCGTCACACACACGCTGACTACGTCCGACATCAAAGTTAATAGTAATTAGAAGAGTCGTTCTGTGATGTTTGTTAGAGTATAACTTCGGCTTTAATGAGTTGGTTTTATCCCGTGTGCCGTAAGAACAAACATTGCGTCGCACAGTGTAACTAAACAGACCTCCCTCTGTCCGGAGACGGTGACGAAGGAATAATTTGTTTATTAGCATACGCGTGGGTGGCTGTGTGTCTCCATAATATGTCCCCCGTATGTGTGGGACGTGGGTCCTGTTAAAAGAGTTTAAAAAATAGAAAGTTACGTGTTCTGCCAACAACTACATGATTATTATTCCATTAATCTTGCAACTTTTTTTTCTATATTAATGCAGCATTAATCAAAATGCTCTCAAAACTTTCCCCTAGATATTTAATTTGTCTCCTTATGTGTGTTCCTGATGATGCATGTTGTAACTAGGCCTTCACTCATCAAACCCATATTTGTCAAGACAGACATGACGGAGAGGCAGACAGACAAACTCAAGAATGACTTCCTTGGAAGTCAAACGGTCACACACACACTCACACATGCACACAATGAGTCAGACATCAGCATGCCTCATGGCTCCTTGAGTTCACAGATGGAGAACACCTGGATCTCTGCTGTGGCAGATAGACCCAAGACCTGGTCTGTACTGTATCAGTATGATAGAGACCTGATCTGTACTGTATCAGTATGATAGAGACCTGGTCTGTACTGTATCAGTATGATAGAGACCTGATCTGTACTGTATCAGTATGATAGAGACCTGGTCTGTACTGTATCAGTATGATAGAGACCTGGTCTGTACTGTATCAGTATGATAGAGACCTGATCTGTACTGTATCAGTATGATAGAGACCTGATCTGTACTGTATCAGTATGATAGAGACCTGATCTGTACTGTATCAGTATGATAGAGACCTGGGGCCTCATTTATCAACTGTACTTACGCACAGATTAGTGCGTAAGGAGGGCGATGCTCTGGCCATGCTTACGAACAGAATCTAGTGGTAGAATAGCAATATTTACAAGCGGAAAAGCATTTAAGCGTGTCAACGTCTGCATTAAGCAATCGACATCCACATATGTCTCGTGTTTATTTTAATTAGAAAACATTCAATTACTCCATTGTCTAATTTTGAACAAATTCCCTAATTGGTGTCAATCCCTGTAAAAAACACCTGTGAGAAATGTTTGAAATCTAGTGCAATGGATTATCATGCGTTATTGGAAGACTTGGCAAACCATGGGCTCCGCAGGGAGCATGTTTTCAAAGATGGCGCTGATCTGCTTGGGGAGAGCACAGAGTGGCTTCTTAGTAGGTAGGCCTATCGCTTCCCAAAGAATGTACTGCTGGATTTGTGTCGTGACTTTGGGCCAATGTTGGCTCGAGACACGAGACGCACAAACGCAATCCCTGTGCATATCCAACTATTTCCACCCATGGGATTTTTAGCTACTGGCACATTTCAGAGTGAGGTTGGAGACATATCCGGCATTTCTCAGCCATCGATGAGCAGGACCATAGCAGCGGTGTCGGACGCAATTATTTCCCCTGGCCCCAAACTACAACCAGTTCCCTAACAGAGATCCCCAACACGCCAAAATCAAACGGGGCTTTCACGCCATCGCCGGATTCCCAAACATAATTGGAGCCATAGATTGCATCCACATAGCCATAAAAGCACAGTCAACTAATGAATTGAACTGTTAACAGAAGGCGTTTCATTCTGTCAATGTGCAAATTGTTTGTGATGCAAATCTGTCCTTGTTAAACGTTGCTGGGCGGTGGCCTGGAGGAACGCACGACTCATTCATCATGCAAAACAGCTCTGTTGGCGTGCGTCTCCAGGACGCACACCAACAGAAGATGACTGGCTCATTTGTAAGTATAAGGCTACAACATGTTTAAAATACTATTGCTGGGTTATGTACAGTTGTTTAGAAATATATAATCATTAGGTGATCAAGGGTACCCGCTGAAGCCATGGCTAATGACCCCCTTAACCAACCCGGGGACCCAGCAGGAAGTATAACAGGCGTATAACCGGGCCCATGCGCCCACGAGGAGCACCGTTGAGCGCGCAATAGGCCTGCTGAAAGGGCGATGGCTGGGCCTTTCCAGCACGGGAGAGACACTGCAGTATCGGCCTGAAAAGGTGTGCAGAATCATCATAGCTTGCTGTGTGCTACACAATTTAGCCATCAGACCGGGGTGGTCGCTCTGCAGGAACTCCCCAGACCAGACGGCGCTATGCCTGACGCAGGGCCCCTATACCACCTCCTAATGCCGCTGGCCTTCAGACGAGACAGAGGTTCATACAGAGATTTTAGGTAAATCTAGCACAGAAAAATATCATTTTTTCATTTTGTGTTTTGGAGCATTGGAGGGGAAAAAAAAAAGGGACATTGGTCAACGGTTTATGATTTATTTGCCATTTTATTTGCGCAAGAGGCAATCTGTTTTAAGAGACTCATTGATTTGAATTAATACATTGGTCATGTGGGTCAGTTTGCTCCTTCACGTCTTTAATGGATTTTGTCGTTTCCTCTTGGTTTTGCAGCACCGCCTCCGCCAGCACTCTTGGCGCACGGTGAACGGAAGGGACAATGGACTCGCTGTGAAAGAAACAAATTCACATTCGATTTCACAGAGTTTAGTATAGAAATGTATTTTTTCTTCAAAATGTGGACATTGTACCTTCAATTCTAATGTTATACGGCCCGGAGCGTCGGTGTCACCGTCCTCGATTACGCCGGACAGAGCTGTGTCGCCGATGAAGCTAGCAATTGGGTGGTCCGAAGGGGAAAGTTCCGTGGTGGTCTTGTCCTCCTCCAGTTGCTGGTGTCTCACGTCCGGACCGTTACTCTTTTTGGCATTGAGTTTAACGTCAAACCATTTCTTTACTTCAGATAGTGTTCTCACTTCTGACCCAACTGAATTAACTGCATCAGTCACATTTTCCCATGCAGCCATCTTTCTTTTGTTCGTTAGGCCTCCTGCACTAAGCGAGGCAAAAAGGGTTTTTTGGATTTGATTCAACCTCGTTTACAAGGGTTTCCATTTCGTTCCTTTTCTTTGCCATCTTTGCCATTGTAGGGGTGAGTGGTAAAACACATTCACGTGGTTCATAAAGGGAATGCGTTGCGACCATATATGGTTAATTGGAGGCGTTTCTGAATGCAAATTGTCTGAGCGTGAACAAACATGCTACTTAAGAACAGCTGGGATTTATCAAGATGGATGACTTGCTGATGTGTGTACGATAGGCCTGCGCACGTTTGATAAATACCGATTTTTTTTTAGCACATCCTAAATTTCCTTCGTAAGAGAGAATTGACATTGTTTTCTATGCACGGTTGATAAGTGAGGCCCCTGGTCTGTACTGTATCAGTATGATAGAGACCTGGTCTGTACTGTATCAGATTGATAGAGACCTGGTCTGTACTGTATCAGATTGATAGAGACATAGTCTGTACTGTATCAGTATGATAGAGACCTGGTCTGTACTGTATCAGTATGATAGAGACCTGGTCTGTACTGTATCAGATTGATAGAGACCTGGTCTGTACTGTATCAGTATGATAGAGACCTAGTCTGTACTGTATCAGTATAATAGAGACCTAGTCTGTACTGTATCAGATTGATAGAGACCTGGTCTGTACTGTATCAGATTGATAGAGACCTAGTCTGTACTGTCAACAAGAAATGTTCGATCCATCTAAATTGTTAAGGATCCATGACTGTCCATGTCAATATTTTTTTTTAACACACACTTCCACACCCAAGTACACACATGCAGTCCCACTTAAACACTCAACGCATACACAGACTCACACAAACGCACGCAAACACGCAATCCCACACGCACACACCCTTATCAACGCATACACAGACACGCGTAGATTAACACACAGGCACATAACAAAGCCACATTCACACACCCTCCCCTAGGTTCGAGCAGACTCACACACTAAAGAATGCAGGGAGGCAGCACCCAATGTGCACACGCGGAGGACACGCCTGAACACGCCGAGCCGCCACAGCTGGAATGCACTCATGTCCTCGATCAACCCCCGCAGACAAAGTGTGACTCCTGATCCACGCTCGCTCATCACTCCGCCCTCTCCCCCCCCCCCCCCCGTCATTACCTCAGACTTACCTGCAGGCATCCTAGAGAAGTAAACCCTCACCCCTACATGCTCCTTATAGATAGATAACTTACTTTACTTAACTAACTTTATATAACTTTATCAATCAATTCCTTTGAATTCCTTACAAAAGTCCAGCAGCAGTTGAAAACGCAGGAAAAGTTACATTACAGTTAAAATACAAAGTGCAAATGTAAACAAAAATAGCTAGCAATGCAAGAGTGAAGACAAACAGAACAAACAAAACAAATGGTTAAAACAGTATTAATTATAAAGTGGCCCTGTACCTTTACAGTATATTAAGGTGCAAAAATGTAATGCATTTGGATCTGAATTCACTACTATGGATAAAACGGCCGCTAAAGGACTGACAAGGTAGCCTATGTTTCTGGTGCCGCTGTGGTCTCTGTGTTGACAGAGTTTGATCAGACACCCTGGAGATCCAGAAGCTTCTATGCAACAAGGAAGGGTGCAAGAGCATGATGAAAAAGACGTATAGAGAAAGAAATGAAAACAGAAATAAGCGGATGAAAAGGGATTGCAGTCGACGAAACAGTAAAAACAAAGTACAACTGCTCTAGGAATGAGATGTAAAGTTACCAGAACTACTACAACTGCTACTAGCAAGTAATACTGCTGCACTTTAAGTAAACAGCAATGCCAAATGGAATCAGTGTTTTTAATCAGTGGTCGTGAGGGAGAATTTCAACATGGCACCATTGCCATGATCGCATATTTGATCGCAATGCTGTTGATGAATCATGCTTATCTTCCCTTCTTGCTTGACTTACGTGGGCGGGCCTTGGGCTCTGCTACATAAAGAGTTTCAGGCGATAGAGTGAGCATACACAAGAGACAGTCCACACAAATCCTTCTCTCTTATTACTACAATGGGATTCAATATTTGGTAAGTTTAAATGTATTATCTTAATATGTTTCATAGTAATATACAACTTCAGAGTGGATATGGTGGAATAGAAAGAAAACATTTTGGAGGATAACTAACAATAAACGTAAAAAGAACCTTAAATATTTATAATATATTATTGTCCTTATTTCCCATGAACATTAGTTCTATGATATCACAGATATTCCACAGGCCTGGAAATTACCTGAGATCATGATGGCATAGTAACCCTGTTTTTCTTCTAACAGACATCGTGATTTTACAGCCAACATCTAACTGCACACACAGACACACCAAAATGAACTGTAGCAGGTGAGACATTTTCCCGACTTGAATTATTGTTATGTTTGTTAGTTTCTAGCTTTTTGCTGTAATTATTTAAACAGATTATGCCACATGATAACATACGATATATATTTACCTTTGTAGACAGAGAGGTATAACAATCTGCACAGATGGAAATTATATGTGAATAAAACAGTGTAAACATTTACCAATGCATGCACAGTAATCCAACCACTATACAAGCTGAAAATAATGCAAATTTATGAAAAGGTAAAAGGCTTAAAGTCGTTTTTCTAGCAAAGAGTGGCATGCGTGCGTATCAAGTGTAGCACCCAGGACAGAGAAGCTGAACCTCCACTCACCCCTTGCTCTCCCTCTCTCTCCCCAGAGTCCTCCTTCCTGTATTTGCTCCTACCCCCCAGCAGCCCATGGACCTGGCCATGCAGCTCTGCCTCTCCCAGACCCAACCCCTTTACCACCTGCTCACCATGTCTACCCTCCGGCCCCCCAAAGCCCTGCGCGAGCCCTCCAAGGACCCGCAGCGACCCGACCGGCCCGGCTCTCCCTTCTCCTCCCTCTCCTCCTCCTCCAACTCCACCCCGTCCTCCTCGCCCGACTCCTCACTGACCTGGGAGCCGCGGAGCTCCCTGAGGAGCTGTCTGAGTCGCCGCGGCGGAGGCACCGTCCGCAAGCGGGTGATGTTTGCCGACGCTTGGGGATTCGCCCTCACCGAGGTGCGACTCTTTGTGCCCGAGCCCGCCCAGAACACTGTCTTTGGAACGCTGTCGAGGAGCCGCCACCTGTTCAAAAAAAACCAGCTCCCCCGCTCTCCTTTGGCGGCGAAGCAACAAGTACCGGCGGCGAAGCCTCAGCTCGCCGGCGCCGGCGCCGGGGTCCCCATCGCTCAACGCCGCCGCGGGGAAGCGGCGGCAGTACCAGCTGAAACTGGCCTCCGCGTTGCCCACCCCGGACTACTCCTCGGGCCTGAAGGACGCCCGGGTGCAGCTGGAGAGCTGCAGCGTGACCGAACGCGGCCTGATGGGCACGGTGCGCGTGGCGTGCAGCAGCGGCGGCGGCGAGGAGCGGGCCGTGCACGTGCGCCTGACCTTCGACTCGTGGAGGAGCCACCGGGACGTGCCCTGCACCCTGCTGCTGCAGAACTGCGGGAACACGCAGACGGACGTGTTCGCCTTCCACGGGCCGCTGCCCCGGGCGCTGCTGGACCCCCGTGAGGGAGTGGAGTTCTGCCTCTATGTGCGGGTCCAAGGAGGGGGCGGGGCCAAGGTCTACTGGGACAACAACACGGGAAAGAATTACAGGGTGGTGTGCATAGAGAGCGAGGACTCCAAGCAGATGCACTCGCGGACTGCCAAGCCTGGCTCAGCGCTGTTGCCCACCTTGTCCTCCCCCTCCTCCTCCCCCACCCTTGCTAGGAAGAACTACGTTAACCCTCGGCCCAGTTGGAGCGGAGCTGCAGGGAATTGGACTTTGTTTGACCACCCTGCTTGCCACTCGCTGTAAAAAACTGTTTTTTTTTTTTTTTTAAGGCCCCTTGGTTACATGTCAGAGGCTTTGGGTCATTTCAATTCAAAGCGCATAAAGTGTCAGCAAACGGAGTGTGAATGAGGTGGAACCAAAATGGATCGGAAAAAGTTGTTAACTATTTGCGACGCTACCAGCTTTTTAGGGATGAGTTATTTGAATGAAGCATATTACCGCATCAACGGTCAAGAAATGGAGTGGGCACTAACGTGGTGTGGGAAAAAGTGAAGGGAAGGAGAAAGTTATGATGTGACACAAACAACATCGTAGGCGTAGTCATTTGAATTCAGCGTCTTAAAATATAAAGTGTGTGATTCATTTGTGATTGGAAACAAATTCTGGTACATTTAAGCAAAGCAGATGTTATTCAAATCCAATGTCTTACCATATAAATTGTAAACAGACAAACAGAAATACAAGGGAAAAAAGTTCTGGATGGAAGTTGAGTTTGCAAGTGTTTGTGGCTTTGTGAGACAGAAATATATTGTTTACAATGATGCATATGATATGGTCCACGGTAGCTCTACATAAGGTAGCTAATTAGGCAGAGACCAACTTCCTGCAATATGTGAATGTTGTCATGTGTTATATATGTATTTATATCGATATATCTATAATAAATTATTTATTGTTCTTTAAATCACTGTTGTGCGAGTGTGGTTTATTCTCTTGTTCTCTTCATTACAATGTACATATTTCATAGTTCAGAAGTCTAAAGTAATAGTTAGTTGTAGCAATAGTTAGTAGTGGAAGTAGTAGTAATATTGGTAGTACTAGTGGTAGTAGTATGCTTGTAGTAGTAGCAGAAGTTAGTAGTAGTATTAGTATAGGTCTATCTACTCCTGAGACATTTGGATGTGGGAACTCTAGAGATCTATCTTCTCCCGAGATGTGTTGATGCTGTGACTCTAGACATCTATCTTCCTCTGATATGTCCGGAAGTGGGGACTCAGAAATCTTCTAGTGAAGGAATGCAATTGGAGTATTTTTTTCGACTAATGCTTCCTTTTTCCCTCTACCCCATTCATTGCCACCTTAAATTTTCTTGGTTTTGAGTGTTCTTGACGGTGCCTGGTGTAATACACCCAATTTGTTTCCTTTTTTACATTTAACGACTTAACAAGTCAGAGTATTATTATCTTATTCTCATTTCCCTGATTTGCAACACGTTATTACACCTCAATACATTTTCAATTAACCACACAAATAGGTGTGGGTATTTTATTGTATTTAACAATCAAGCACTGATATGCAAAAAACAAACTGTCCTGGCTCAAGATAGCCCACAGGTAAATATGTAGCATTTAACTTAAATGTGCAAGTGAAACAAATAGCACATGGAATACGTTGTTGTAAAACAAATATCAAAAACAACAAGCCTCATCTAATCTCAATTAAAGTTTAAATTGGCTTTTTTGTTCACTGTAAGTCTCATCAGAAAGCCCAACGCTGGGCCTTTTTGTTAGCAAATTCACTGATGAGGTCTTTGAAGTCCAATTGTCGGCTTAGCTGACTTTCAATTGAAAGACTAGAGAGGCTATTTAGCCTCTCTTGTTGTGGATCTGAGATAGGGCGTTCAGCAAACGAGTTAAGAACTCGTTTGCTGAACGCCCTTTCTCTACCTGCAACAGTGACAGGTAATGTACAGAAGATTCGGATGGCAACACATACTTCACCAAAAATGTTCTGAAGCTGAAGTTTATGATTGGAATTCAGCAGTTCAACAAGGGGGAAGTGGCAGTCTGAAAATGTGGCACTCTAAACAGACCTCGAATGCTGCACTTTACTTTCAAAAGTAGCACTAACATCCTGTTTGTATTTTCTTGTTAATGAATGGCAAAACTGAGTGAATCTGATCATCTTTTAAATCCTTAATTTTCAGTATTACAGCAAATTCCTCACAGATATTTGCAATGGATTGAAAGTGGGTGTCCAAGGCACAGATTATGTTATCTAAAGCCTGTGAAGATGTGAATGGCATCTTCACTGTGTTAAACCATGTTTTAAAAGATGCACATATTCCTGTCCGGCCGTAATAGTCTGCAGGTGTAGCTCGTAGGTTAATTGAGCCACAACCATTCTGGTGCTCCATTAGAGGGCCAGAGTTCTTGACTGGAGGGAGGCTCGAGTTGTGCAAGTTAATCGACTGTTGTATGATTGTTTGTTTTAAAGTAAAAATATGCTTTTCAACAGCAACCATGTGCTTTGAGGAAACGCTTTTTCACAAAGCCACATAGAACACACTGTTGCGAAATAGATTTGATTCAGTCTCCTGTTAGTTTCCTTTTTCTTCTGACCTCTGACTCTCTGCAAAACGTTTTCTCTATTGACTGGAAATCCAGTGGGAACATCCATAGCTTCTGCGATAAGGGAAGCCTCTGCAAGGGAGTCATCCCATGAGTTGCGAAAGAGCTGCATTTCTTCCTTCAATGCCTTTATATTGGCTGCTTCTACATGGAATTTTTCCTAACCGCAGAATTATGTTTCTTCAATGGACTGCAGTATTTTTTTCCAGACCGTCAGGAGAACAATGGCTTTAAAAGATGTAAAATAACTCCGGAGACCAGTGACCTCTGATTTGACTTCATTAGTCCAGCTGCACCTAGCAAAGATGCTATCCAGGCCCTAAGAGATGCCAACTGGTTTAACAGCCGCTCTGCGGGCACTCCAACGGGTATCTGACATGCGGTGAAGGGAGCAGCCAGTCTTCTAATGGCCCATCTCTCTGGGCTGGCACTGAAGATATTGTACAAGCGATTCAAACACCCCAAAAATTTTGCAACATTGGTACATGACTCTGCAGCATGTACTCCAACACGATTTAGATTCGTGTTGGAGTGATCATTGATCATTCTCCTTCTGAACGACATCTCAAAATAATTACATTCTGTTCCTTGTGGGAGACATCAGGCGTCGCATCATATATTAATGAGTAATAAATTGCACACTCCCTTTCCTTCAGTATTTCTTTCAAAACACTTTCTCTACAGAGTTCTATGAACTCATTTTGAGAGTCTGGGCTAATGGGTCACTCTGGTGCTTGGTCTTTTCTCCTTCACTTTTCGCAGATGATCATTCAACAGAGGATCGTACTTGGCTACAAGCTCTACAGTGCCAAGGAAGTTACCATTCCGTGCACCACCAAGCGTTTCTGTGCTCCCTCTGAATGGCAAATTTCTTGAGGCCAGAAATGGCTGTCCTATCCCCTTTGCAGATTTTTTTTCAGATTTATTTCAGAATTTTCCACTTGAGGTAGCAGGTTTTGTGCGCCTTGCAAACTTCATGGTCAGGGAATTTGTTGTACATTCTCCACCATTAGAGATCTGATATTTTGTGTACTTTGGTGTTAAGTGCACTGGCTGAGTGTTTTTTTTTAGGCCATCACAGGAAAATAACATGCATGGCACACAGTATATTGCTCTTTCACTTTCACTGTACATTAACCAGTCTCTCTTCTGTTTTCCCCGTCCATTTGTTGACTTTGTATACTCTAAATACTCTGGAAATTTCTTTCCATCTGAATCCTTTGGCATTGTCACGGACCGGTCAGATCTCTCTGAGTGGCTGTGGCTTTTTGACAATTATCTCACGATCGTGGTCTGTGAGCTTCTCTGGCCATAATCCTGGGTCGCATTTTAAATATTCTTCCTCCTTGTTCTATCTTTCCTGTCTTTCTGTACTTCCTGTGCTCTGACTGTCTTCAACAGCTTTGATCTGCTTCACAATTCCCTTCACTATCTGAAGTAGCCCGCCTTTGGGAACTTGGGCCTGGCTCTGTCAACAGCAACAGCGACATAAATTGAGTTATGAAAAAATGTGGCCTATATTTTACTATTATATAATTGAAATACCCAAGGTGTTGATTAATATCTAAGTCACTGCCAGTGATACAGCAGCTCACTAATAAACAAAAACAGCCAACCAGTGTCTACTCCTCACTCAGCATCAAAGGCATCATTGGACTGCTGGGGGTAAGCGTCTGCTGTGGGGTCAAACTCCGATGAAGCAGCCACTGCTGATTCTGGAGCAGCAGATCATAAAGGTTTATTGGTCCACTAAATATATTGTAAACATTAAATGTTGTGTTTTATAGAAAAACTGTTGCAGAACTAACCTATTCTTGGACAAAATCTAAATGGGCTTCTTAGTACCTAGCTCTCGGTGACAGCTTCACTTTCCCAGGCAAAAAATATTTTTAAACCATTCAAAAGTCAGTGTAAACTGTCCAAATTTCTAAATAGTCTTTTTTACTTTTTTTTTGAAAGAGAACTTGTATTATTGCTTTAATTCCATATAAGATGATCAGAGCTCAAGATAGGACATCAAACAGCTCATAATTACAAATTTACTATCTATTTTATATTGCTGAATAAACAAGTTTTTCACCAAAACTGTAGTATTCAAGTTTCTAGCCCAAAACTTTTTTTTTCTTTTTTCACATTTGAACACATGACCTTTTATAGACCATTGTCTAATATTCATATTACCGAGCCGAACTGAGCACATCACATTTGACACCGTTAGCAACTTTTTTTTAAGCTAACTAGCTCTATATCCTGCTGATTTTAACATGGATTTGAAAACTGGATTTACCATTTTTAACTGATGGGACTTTCTACACCGTCCGGTTGTGTGATTACTACCACTGCTTTGAATGACTGTTGATGCGCGTGGTGCCGATTCTGAGCCAGTCTGCACACCGTCTGCAGCAGCAGAAGCAGCTGGGATTTTTATTTTTTTTATTATTATTTTTTTAACCAAAAGAGTCAAAGACAGTTGAAGGTAGGCCTGAACACTTTTATATGCAGTCTTTCATGCGGACCAGTGATAAATGATGACACTGAAGGGATTCGATTTTTAAATGACACGACTCTCACCATTCTACGAAAAAAAGTTTGATATCCTGGGGCCCTGCACTGCTGCTCCTACTCCTGGCCTCCTTCTCTAGTCTTTTCTGGTGTCTAGACTTGTGTTTTTTGGGGGGCATCCTTACGATCCTTACCCTGCTGGAGTTTTCTCGCACTCACTCACTTCCGATGAAGAAGAACCATGGGAAGAACGAACCGCGTTGTGGACCACTCCATTTTTTAAGAAGGGGCCAAGGGGATTATTGAAATGATTAAAATTAGAATATGACTTGTGATGATTTGTGGCTTTGTTTTAGTTCGGATTCATTCATATTAATACATATTAGTTCAGTCTATGCCTAATCATTTTGTCATAGAGGCTACTGGGGGCTGTGTGTGGGCCCAAGCAGGCTGTGGGCCTTTAAAATTGTCATAACCTTACCCCCCATACAACGCCGCTGCGTACGTGCTATGTTGATCTGATTGCGTTCACAGGTGAGGTAGTGATGTTCGGTTTACTGGTTGTTGATGAGAGACCAGCAGTTCATCGCGCTGCAGGGAATCACTACAGCAGCGGTCATTGACCCTAAAGTGGACTCTATGTATGTCATTGAGGAGCAGGTGGCGGTAAGGGGGCGTCTTGCTCTAGGCCTACTGATTGCGGCAAACAGGGTTCATAACCCAAAGCTTTAAACTGGAAAGGTTCCACAAAACTATCCCGTTACATTATCATTATTATTATAACTGTTAGAGTTTGCACAATGGTAGCCTGTGAAGACACATTTGTGATGGTTCAGGCCCAATTGAAAAATTTTGTTTGACTACTAAAACAGCCTGCAACAAAGAGCACCAACACATCACAAGAACGTCCTGCAATAAGAGAAGGAAGAGCGAGGCCAAATAAATAAACTCATGTGACGGAAGCAGTGGTGGGCAGAGTACTGACCGTACTCCCCGTCCCCAGCCGAAATCCCCCCCCTGCCGAAAATATCTTCCTGGCCATCTGAATCCACGGCGTTTCGAGTCGTAGCGGTCGACTCGTCTCCTCAGCTGTGGACTCACAACAATGCGGCCAACCTAAGGAGGGCATGTCGCTAACAGGTGCGCTTGTATTACAGTCAACGAAGATATGAGTATCAAAATACTAATTTTAATGAAGGCACAATGGTAAATGGAATTGAGTAAAGAGTAGAATTCTAAATCAAATATTTACTTGAGTAAGAGTAAAATGACTTAAAAGGATCTTTGTGTTTCTCAGAGGCCCCATGACCCGATTGACTGATGGGGTCACGCGAGGACACATGGGCTGGTCTCTCCAGAGAGGCCTGTTGTCTGGCTGGTCTCTCCAGAGGAGCCTGTTGTCTGGCTGGTCTCTCCAGAGAGGCCTGTTGTCTGCCTGCTTGTTGTCTGGCTGCCCTCTCCAGAGGGGCCTGTTGTCTGGCTGGTCTCTCCAGAGGAGCCTGTTGTCTGGCTGGTCTCTCCAGAGGGGCCTGTTGTCTGGCTGGCTCCTCTCCAGAGGGGCCTGTTGTCTGCCTGCTTGTTGTCTGGCTGCCCTCTCCAGAGGGGCCTGTTGTCTGGCTGGTCTCTCCAGAGGAGCCTGTTGTCTGGCTGGTCTCTCCAGAGGAGCCTGTTGTCTGGCTGGTCTCTCCAGAGAGGCCTGTTGTCTGCCTGCTTGTTGTCTGGCTGCCCTCTCCAGAGGGGCCTGTTGTCTGGCTGGTCTCTCCAGAGGAGCCTGTTGTCTGGCTGGTCTCTCCAGAGAGGCCTGTTGTCTGGCTGCTCTCTCCAGAGGGGCCTGTTGTCTGCCTGCTTGTTGTCTGGCTGCTCTCTCCAGAGAGGCCTGTTGTCTGGCTGGTCTCTCGAGCAGGGCCTGTTGTCGGGCTGGTCTCTCCAGAGAGGCCTGTTGTCTGACTGCTCTCTCCAGAGAGGCCTGTTGTCTGGCTGCTCTCTCCAGAGGGGCCTGTTGTCTGCCTGCTTGTTGTCTGGCTGGTCTCTCCAGAAAGGCCTTTTGTCTACCTTCTCTCCCTGTCCCAGTGTGTTGTTGTGGATCAAAAGCCCCCCAGGTAATGTCAACACGGGAACCACAGCTGGCAAACATAGCGACAACAGCAGCAGTCGCGCATCGTGTCGTGTACTCACACGCCATGGGTGTGGTCCTCAGCTTCTCCTCTGGTTTGATTGACAGCAACGGGGGAGGAGCCCAGGTGTGTGAATGGTGATTGTTGTTCCTCCCAACGCCTTGGCGTCATGAATCAACCGACATGTGGCTTGGACCGGTTCCTCTCTCTCATTCCCTGAGCTTGGCACCAGGCCGGGATATCTGGCTTCTGGCTTCCCATCTCCCGCTTCCCCAGTGCTCTCACACAACAACGGAGCCCATGGGAAATCCAAGGCTTGTGCAGGGGTTCAGTCCCTTCCCTGACCCACACCTTGAAGGTAAATGGACTGTATTTATACAGCGTTTTTCTAACCAGTGGCCATTCAAAGCGCTTTACAATATTGCCTTACATTCACCTGTTCATGCACACATTCCCACCACACTGACGGCGGTGTCAGCCATGCAACACCACATCCAGCTCGTCGGGAGCAGTTAGGGTGATGTTTCCTGCTCAGGGACACCTCGGCACCCAGAAGAGGAGCCATGGATCGAACTAGCAACTTTCCGGTTACCAACCAACCCGCTCTGCCCTCTGAGGAACATGCCGCCCCAAGGAGAAGAAGAAGAAGAGTGTGTCCGTGTTATTCTCCGGTTGAGGGGGGGGTTAACACATGCGATCCCCACGTGCATGCTCCTCGCATGCCTGATGATCTTTTATCGCTCATGCACACTCTTCAGCGCTTGTTGAGGTGTCGGGGGACTTCATGTGCACACCGTTTACGTGGCGACTGGCGGTGGAAGAGTTCTCGTCCACGTTATTGACCTTTCAATGTGAGGAGTAGGTCTGTTCACCGGTCATGTGGTCAGGTGGACAGGGGTATCACGTGCACACCCTTCAGGTGCCAGGGGAGAGGAGACATCACGTGCACTCTCTTCACGTGCCAGGTGAGAGGAGGAATCACGTGCACACCCTTAACGTGCCAGAGAGGGGAGGCATCACGTGCACACCCTTAACGTGCCAGAGAGGGGAGGCATCACGTTCAACTTTGAGGGTCAGGCTGTGCAAACAGACTCTTTGGGAATCTCGATTTTAAAAATATAATTTGTGCGCAGCGTGAAGTTGTATGTGTTGAAACGGCACTAATCGCCTAAGTCAATAACACGCCAAGGCCTTTCATGGCTTCCCTTGTCTTACAAGCTAATTAGGTCCTTTAGTGTTTCAACAAAAAAGATCCAAACAGTAGAACTGTCGTTAGATATTTATGTGCATCACCTCAACAGAAATACAACAGAGAGAGAGACAGAGTGTGGGGGAGAGAGACAAAGACAGAGAGTGAGACAGAGAAACAATGAGAGTGAGAGACAGAGTGAGACAGGGGCAGAGAGTGATACAGAGAGTGAGTCAGAGAGCAGTAGAATCTGTGGGAGGAGGGTGTGTTGTTGCTTTGGGAAGAGAGATGGCTAGCCGCCATTCAGTGATGTACTCCTACTCCTGTGAGTGAACAGCACGTATGTTTTGAATTAGCAAATACTGAAATGAAAAAGAAAAGAGGTACGAAACAAAAGATAAGTGCTAGAAAACCTTCAATCCATTTGGAGCGGGCAAAACACCTTCCTGTCACACTCACAGATGAACCTCTCAGAAAGTCGTCAGAAAGTCGTCAGAAAAAAGAAAGAAAGAGAAGAGTGAGTGAGTGAGAGAAAGAATAACAACAAACTTAATAATGTGTGTGTGTGCGCGTGCGCGTGTGTATGTGTACTGACCTCTGCAGGTGACCTGGTGTTTTTTTACAGTCGTAGAAGTTGCATTCAGTGCCAGGGTTGTCGAGGATGGGCCAGCATTCATCGTGCTGCATGGAGTCACTGTAGCACTGGTCATGGACCTGGCAGCACCCACACACCAACACAGCACGTGACCCCAACAGTATCCTAACATGTTACATAGAGGGGGGGAATGTTACACTAAATGTATGCAACATTTACATCGGATTCAAAAGTTACACGAAATGCAGATGACGCCAACTTTTTGGTAAATTTTCCAGTAAATGGTACAGTAAATGTAAGTTACATTAAGTTAAAATATTAGACTAAATGTGTGTTCAAATGAGAGAGTAGTTATTACACTAAATCGTAGTGATATTGAGTGGAAAGGTTACATTAAATTTAAGTTAAATTCATATTTAGTGTATAATACTAAACTGTAAAACTAAATAGGACACATTTTCATTTCGAGTAAATAGTACTCAAAGTAAATTTACATTTACGGGAATTTCCCTCAATCATTCTGATTCTTTAAACCAATTTCCTTTCACTTTCTTCACACAGCAAGCTCTTTGAATTGCTGCTTTGCAGGAAAAGCAATCTATAAATAAAGTTTGAACTGATTTTGGGATTTATCCAGCGCATCTTTTCAACCACTTCATGTTTGTAAGTTGTTAAACCTGATTCCGAGTGTAGAATTGTCTGCAGCTTATTCACTACATTGAATAAGCTGTTCACTACATTCACACCACAAGGCTGGTCAAAGGGAACCTGTTATGAGGTGCGCGGTGTACAGCATGGACACATGAGCACACAGCTGGCTGTAGTCACAACTAACCGCAGCCTCCTCACTGAGCCCCATCTGAATTTGACCCGTGTCAACTCTATAACATACTTTTATCTACTGTGATTGATTAAGATACAGTAGATGGGGAGAGAGGGGAGGCATCACATGCACACTCTTACCATACCAGAGGGCGAGGCATCACGATACACTTTGAGGGTCAGGCTGTGCAAACAGACTCTTTGGGAGTCTCGTTTTAATAATATAATTTGATCGCGGTGTGCTTTGAAGTTGTATGTGTTGAAACGGCACTTATCGCTTGAGTCAATAACAAGCTACGGCCTTTCATTGATTCCATTTTCTTACAAGCAAACTGGATCCTTTATGTGGTTTACGTCCTTCAACAGAATACCCAAAGGGTAGAACTTCTGAAGGTATTTATGTGTATCGCTTCAACAGAAACACAACACAGACAGTCAGAGAGACAGAGACAGACTGAGAGAGTGAGAAAGAGACAGAGAGACTAAGAGAAAGAGACAGAGATTGAGAGAAAGAGACAGAGATTGAGACAAAGAGAAAGAGACAGAGTGACACAGACAGAGATCGAGAGAAAGACGGTAAGAATGAGAGTGAGAGAGCGATAGTTTCTGTTGGAGGAGGGTGTGTTGTTGCCGTGGGAACATGGCTAGATGCCATTCAATCATGTACTCCTGCTACTGTGAGTGAGCAGCACTTGCGTTTTGAATGAACAAACACTGAAATTAAAATGAAAAGAGAAAGAAACTAAAGATAAGTGATAGAAAACCTTTAATACCAGCCACACATTCATAGTTTTTGGCATAATTCAAATTTAACAACAACTCAATTACTCAAATTTTAACTTAACTGACTTTGGATGTAGCATCCTACAGCACAAATATAAACACATAATACACATCTAGAGTTTTCTCCAACATGGTGTTTTATTTACAGCTAGCTTCGACACAGCATTCCAAGCAGCACGCTGTATAGGGTTGATGGTGTAGCCGGCCTTCACAAAGCAGGGGCCTTTATTTACAATGTTTCCCAGGCAGGTGCTCGTGCTCTGGGTTCCATGTGGAGCGAGCAAAACACTCTGCGGCCTCCCGGTCACACTCACAGATGAACCTCTCACACTTGTTGTTTTCAGCTGTGGACCACAGAAAGAAAGTGAAGAGCGAGTGTGTGGAAGAATAATAAACTAATAATATGTGTGCGTGCGTGCGTGCGTGCGTGCGTGCGTGCGTGCGTGCGTGCGTGCGTGCGTGCGTGCGTGCGTGCGTGCGTGCGTGCGTGCGTGCGTGCGTGCGTGCGTGCGTGCGTGTGTGCGTGCGTGCACTGACCGCTGCAGGTGACCTCATGGTTTTTACAGTCGTAGAAGTAGTGCTCGGTGTAGGGGTTGTCAAAGATGGGCCAGCAGTCATCGTGCTGCATGGAGTCACTGTAGCACTTGTCATGGACCTGGCAGCACCTGCACATGTATCCTTACGTTTGACATGGAGGCGGAATGCAACACAAAATGTACGCAACATTTACATTTGATGGAAATGTTACCCACAAGGTAGGCAACGTTCAATTTTTGGTAAATGTTCCAGTAAATGTAGGTTACATTTACAGTAGTAGTTGTAATACATTAAATCCTAGCGACATTGAGTGGAAGAGTTACATTACATTTAAGTTAAATACACATTAAATTAAATACATTAAATACATTGTCACTGACTCTGGCACTCATACCCATCACCAATTTGTAAATTCTTATACATTTTTAAGTATCTTTTCATTTAGTTTTTATTTTATCCTATTTTTAATTGTTCACTTATGCCCCTGCTTGTTGTATATATATATATATATATATATATATCACTGTTTGTTCATTGTTATTGTCTTAATGTATCTAAATTCCTGGGGTAAAACCCTTCTTGGCAATTAAATCCTTCTGACTGATTCTGATTAGTGTGTAACACTAAACTGTAACACCAAGTCCCATTTTC
>OLKM01000090.1:115000-208837 GCA_900291075.1 Melanogrammus aeglefinus
ATGCATAGCATGACCCACGTTGCATCCGTGTACGAAGACAACCACGTTTCACCTTTCTCATTATTCTGAACACTACATTCAAATGTAGTCTTCAGCTGATATTTTTATTCAAAGTAAGAAACATCTGGGGTCAAAATAAAGGTTTGTGTGCTCAACCCTCTGACTAAAGATCCCGGGTTTGATACCCAGTGTCCAGAGCCTGTAGTCCATCTTAGATCAAGATGCCCTCAAACCCTGACCCGCCTCTGACCGACATGTATCTGAATTCACTGGAAGTTGGACAGCCGCGTCTGCTGAGTTTCATACTTGAAACATGAAAACATCTCAACTAGACCAAAACTAGTAAAAAAATAAAATGCACCGGGAAATGTAACGGGGTGGACGAAGTCTCCCGTCGCTATGATGTGTAATATGAGTTTTATCGCCTGCATAACTGAGGGGCAGTGATTTAAAAGACTCACTGCGTACCTATGCCTTCAGGTGTATACACAGAGGCATAATTGGCCTGTACTTATGTGTCCAAACAATGAGCAATTGGCTACTTTAATCTACGCAGTCTACGCACCTCCTAGAAGACGACACACTGCACTAGGTGGCTTGAGCTTGTCCCCTCCAGTCAACGACGCAGGGTGGGGCTTTTGGAAATCCGGTTTATTGTAAAGACTGCAAACAATACATGACAATGGAGCTCCATGTTGACATTCAGGAGATGGCTGGTTTAACCTGTGCACACTGATTACTCAATGCGCACCAGGTGTGCAGCCTCACCCAGCCCCAGAGTCCGATCACACACGGCCAGGTGAGGCAGTTTAAGGCCCAATCCCATTCAATTCCCTATTTTTACACCCTTCCATTCCTCCTTCCCCTTGGTTTTGCGCGTGCCCGTGAGACGAAGGCTATCTCAATTCTCATTTCGATCGAGGGGTGAGGGATAAGGGCAAGGGGTAGATACCCCTTAAAACCAAGTAAGATCGGGAGCTTACTTGAAACCAAGGGGTACCCACAATACACTGCGCAACCGGCATCTTCAAGTTTGTGATCAACAATTGTCGCCTCTGGTGACGTGCAGCCAGCTAGCGACGATGTATGATGACGTAACCGTAACGAGTGTTGTCTCAATTCATAGGGGATGTGATAAACCTAGACATTAAGACTCGTCTGATGAGACCATTCGGAGCGTATAAGATATTAACTGACAGGCAGTACACTACATATATACACTGCTGCATACACTAGTACTATCAGTAGTAATAGTACTAGTAGTCGATTAACAACTATAGTCGCCTACTATAGTGACTAGTAGTCTACTGCCAGCTAGCGACAGTCATTGTAATACGATTCACTAGTATTCACTCAGTACGACAATTACTGATTGGCTGTTACGGCATGTCACTCAGTGGCAACGACTCAGTGGCAACGCTGTTGAACGCTGATTGGCTGTCAACACGCGTTGTGCTGCCGAAAAGTTGAAATATTTCAACTAGACAGCATTTGAGCGCCGCAAAATACGTGAACGCGCCCGCCGCCCGTGCCCGACAACGGGCACGGGCATGCCGCGCTGCAAATCAGATTTTGACGCGCCGCAAATCAAATTTTGCTGCCGGTTTTCTCGGCAGCAAATGCTGCGGCAGCAAAGCAGCAACGCGTCTCTACATTCACTTTGAATGGGATCGTGACGCGCGTCAACTTTTTGCATCTTTTGGTGTGAACGCAGCATTACCCCTTCCCCTTACCCCTTCAAAACAAGGGGGAGGGGTAAGGGGAAGGGGTAAGGGGTAGAAATGGGATTGGGCCTTAAGACAGCTATTATCCACAGGCAAACAGCTACATGAGACTGTGTTCAGCTACATTGACATTTACATTTAGGGCATTTAGTGAACTTACAATGAGTACATTTGTCAGACTAAGGAGAAACAATATATTGTTTTCGGTACAGTAAAGGTATTCATAGAAGCAAGTGCCAAGCACTAACAATCGCTAGGTTAACCCATTCCTGTATACAACAAAGATAGCCAGGATAAGATGCTATACAACTAAGTACTATAACTAAGTGTGACATACATGAACTCTGACCAAGTGAGTTCCCCTAGTGGCCATATTTGTTAGTTGGGCGGAGGAACTTTCTGGAATCGTTGGGGAAACCATGACAACTGGATGCATCATTTTAGTTCTGATTTCTATTCCCCCACCCAGCTCACATTTAGAAGGCACTCTCACTCCCAGTTACAAAAGGTTTCCCCAGTGATAGTACAGGGTTTGCCCAGCCTGGCCTCCAGGGAACAAGGTGTACAGTGAGTCATTTGACAGACCTGTATCCTTAACTCGTGGGCTGTGTCACTATTCAACAGACATGAACGCTGGGATCTGAACAAGAGAGGCTACCTGAACAAAACTCACACAGACACGCTAAAACACGACAAATATTCTGTTGGCTAGCTTCCAGTCTCTTCGGAGAACACAGACAGAGAGGCACGCATGCCGCGGCTGTTTACCACAGGACTCCACGGTCTAGGGTCCACTTGTCTGCACAGGTTCCCCTGGTGTGTTTTGTGCGTGTGTTCCCCAGTGACAGAACGTACGAGAGAAACATGAGAATGTGTGAAAGCTCTGATCTATTTTTTATATGGAACTTCAATTTCAAGTTTTAAGGGTCGGATTTATGGATATGTGTTTGCATGCTGTCAGATATCAACATGTACACAATGTCTGTGTGCCAGCATACACACACAAGGTCTGGTATTGCTCGGGCCTGGTTTTATTGCTCAGCATATAAAACCAGGGCCTTTTCTGTATCTAGCTACGCACTTATTGTATGTCATACTAGTTGTGTAACATCTTATCCTAGCTATCGTTGTTGTATATAGGGAACGGGTTAACCTAGTCATTGTCAGTGCTTGGCACTTGGTTCTATGAACGTTCCTTACTGTACCGACAGCTATATATTGTTTCCCAGGTAGTCCCAGGTTCAACTGTTTCCATCACCAGTAAAAACTGTAAATGACAAGGCTTTTCCTTCATTCCGCTCCTGACCAGGAGAGGGCATCAGTGAGAAGGGTTTGATAAAGAAGGGCCTTTCTTTTCCCCTAGAACAGGGGTTCCCAACCTTGACCTGAGGTGTGCAAGTAAATTGTCACGAAGACCTTCCGTGAACCAGCGCGTATGTAAACAGTAAATACACATGCAGTGGCTGAGAAAAGAGTGCCAGCACCCCCTTGGTAAACAATTATTACTGCAAGAAGAAGTTTGAAACATTGAGAAGAAAACACCCATCAATTATACGGTCCCAGTGTGTTTATTTAGCAAACACAAATGAACACAACAATAATAGAATCCCACGTATCTTGTATCCTGTTACCACAGGATGAAAAACACAGGGTGTGACTAAAGTCAGCAAATCAATGGAAAACATCTAGAATGCAAGGAAGTGGCATCGTTAAATTAACGCTGACTTAAGAGTAACAAATAAAGGATCTGGTTCAAGCTGATACAATGTACTTTTTAAGCGATTTACTGTTTTCTTTATACCAATATAAGAGCGTGTGTGTTCGTGGTTTTGGATAGGCGAGGAGGAATTTTAGGGATGTATCTATTTAATATGGGATGACTACATTTTCAGTTATCATTTTGATTGATAATACTTTGGTCAACCTTCTCTTGATCAAACTTTTTGTGCTGATAAGCATTTTTCATAATAAAAGGACTTCTCATTCCAACAGTCAAGAGAGATCTGTTTTGTTCTCTAAAACTAGGACACAGAAAAAGAAAAAGAGAATTTTTGGTTTAATTCCGTGTTAATTTTTTATTAGTGTAGTAAAAATCTAAATATTTGGAAACAAGGAAAAGAAACAAATGGGTCTTAGACTCTTTAGTAAATATTTAATTAAACACTAATCTAGATGTATTTAGTCAAGATAGACGACATTGGGACCAACCTCGAAAATCATGAAATCGACATTGTAAATAAATAAAACATTTTAACAAAACAAATTTCTTAATGTTAAATTCAAGACATGAATCAATCCTAGGCAGATATTCACTTTCAAACCAAAAACACAGCATAACGTTGATGATGGACACATGTTAAATACCATAACAATAAAGGAAAACTTCTGTTATTACTGGTACATCCAAAACTTGGATAAGGTAAGGTTGTGTACAGATAAAGATCAATGTATATTTAATCCAGACTTCCAGTGAAATCTATGCAGAATTCAAGCAGTAAGAGACATTAAAATGCTTTTTTTTGTATGATTATTTTTTTAGACTTCAGTGTAAACACTACCTTGCGCAATTTGGCCAATACAACCATCTTCACCTTTAAACGTCAGTCGTTCATACTTCGATTGAAATGCGCACACACACACACAAACACACACACACACACACACACACACACACACACACACACACACACACACACACACACACACACACACACACACACACACACACGCACGCACGCAACTATGGCCAGTAAAATGACAGCTCGATTCTATAACTTCTCTGTGACAGCTCCAGTCTGTCGCACACTGTGATATGCTGGTCCCAGGGCCCCAGAATTGCCCCTCATGGAGCCTGGTTACTTCTTTTGTGACATCACAAATAGGAGTGTCCACTCAGGTGTATGATTGCCATATAAACCTCCGCCTATGGCTGGCGTTGATACAGTCCAATCAGCTCCTTCCAGCCAGCCGGTTGGAACACAGCCACATCGGGATTTCACAAAAGGGTTGTGGAATGGCTCATCAACCGGATAAAGGCTCAGAGAAAAGTTTCCCTCTAAAATAAAACAATCATATTTTATGCATTTTTGTCAAAATCGTGAATCCGCACTGGTTTCAACTCAGCACACGATGCATTTGCCTTCTTCCTCCGTGTCATTTATTTCCATCAAATCATACGTGAATTACGATCAGTTGGCTCCTGGATGTCAAGGGCCCCTGAACCCACCAACCCAGGAAACACACAGGAAACGTAGCTCTCCCCTACTGCTGACTACTGCTGCCCAAAAAAGGCACCTTCCTCAACCAAACAGGAAATAAATAGGCCAAGAAATATGACATAATGAAGGGTAGGGTAAATATTTAGTTCAGTCAAACACCTACAGCTACAACAGAAAGTCGTTAAGGCTAATCATATGTTGTGTAATGGGATCATATTGAATAAGTGCCAGGCGATTTAGGGAAATGCACTCGTCAACCCATACCGAGACGATAAACAAGCGGAATTTCTCCTCCAGTCAGGACTTGTGCGAGGACTGCATTAGCGTCTGTGCCAACACACAACAAGAATAGGGAAAAAGCACATTTGATATGAGGCGGTAGAGATTAAAACACAGAAAGTATCGAGGTATACTTGGAAACACGAAAAGCGTGAGTCAATGCAAACTCAGTCTGCATGCAGCATAACGTTGATCGCAGTCCACCTGCTGATCGCACTAGCTTAGGCCACTTCCTTCGTCGTGTTGAGAGGAACCCGACGGTGTTTGTGGTAGCGTGACTGTTTGCTCTGCGCGTCTTATTCACCATTGCGGAGATGGAAACCCATGGTGACAGCTGTGACATTGCTTTCCTAACATTGTTGCTGTGATATTGTTTCATCAGTCTGAACTCCTCACTCCTCTGGGTACCTCATCAAGGTTTGTCTCCTGGGATTTTTCGGTTCCTTGCACTTTATTAGGCTACGGTTTGTCCTCCGATGTGGACCGAAGATGCCCTCTGAGACAGTGTTTGTGAGAAAGGTGTTTGATACATAACACTTCACTTTGTGGCGTGATACGTTTGTATGACCTTTTCTTCTTTGAGTTGAAACCCACTCTTGTTGTTCTCTGTAACAAGAGTGAAAAAAAGAACAACAAAAAGATATACATATGAACACAGTGCAGTGCAACAAAATACATTCTCAAAATATGTCATGGATAGAGAACAGTTTATCAAGAGAAGAAATTTCATTAAAAGGAATTAACTTCTCTCTCTTTTCACAGCCTGTATGGAGAATTACATCATCATTAAGGGCCAGCCAAGTGCAGACATCCTCCTTCTACCACATTTCATCCACACATCACATCAGTCCTAACAGCCGCACTCCGGCCTCATCACCTCAGCGGCTCTACCAGCTTAAAAACCAATGGATATACAGCAAGGCAAAAAGAAAAGAAGGGCAGCGATTGTGTGTCAGCGACTAAGTACGGCTCATCTGCAATCGAAAATGTCATAAACTGACCTGAATTAACGATTAACAGAGACAGAGTGGAGGGCACAAGAATACCTTCCCGTAAAAAAAAAAACTTGCTTGGAACATTTTTATGACTTCCTCCTGTCCAGAGGTCGATTAAGGTCTCATTGATAAAAAGTTATATATTGTTTGATTCAACGGTTGAATCTTCAAGCTAAGGTTGTGTGAATCCAATCGTTTCCTTGGCGAGGCGCGGGGTATCTCAGTATGACCTGCCTGGCCTGATTGAAGCCCCGCGGACGTGATTGAGGCCCACGTTGTTGGTGGGCAGGGATTACACATTTTCTCAGTGCTACGGCTCACGCCAAGGGATAACCCAATAGCGATAGCCTTAAAAAGCGAAGCCCACACGACATAGAACATCAGAGCGGGAAGGACGTGAACCAACCTCTGCTCCAGTGCTCAGAGAAAAAACAAAAACGAATAGACTTTGAATCCATAGCCAACTTTCCCAGATATGGATTGCATGTGCGCTCCCCTCTGGGCTGTATGCAGAGTAATTAACGGGTTCACAGGCTGGAGCGTGTGCAGGAGGGGAAGGACAGGAGGTGAGGAGGTGAAACCAAAGCCGGGACGCCTTCTCATGAAGATCCTGCTCTGCATGTCTTATACGAACGATATAGGACTCAAGCTGCAACTTAGAACTAAATACTATTAGTTTTAATTTTATTCAGAATAAACTATGCTGGTCAATTAAGACGCTGCCCTAGAAAATAACTTTATCTCATAAACATAAGCAGTTCCCATGGTTCCCTTTGTTTCAGGGTTTTGAAGCTTTGTGATTGGCCAGTGTCCTCCTCTCCTTCTACATCGCTCCTCTGACATGAAGAAGTGGATTGATAAGGTAACTCTGCATGTATAGACTCAATAGTAATAGGATTCCTTGGGCCGGGATTCAGCGGTTTGGAATCTCTGTGGATCTGCTGCGTGTAGCAGTGTGTTTGTACATTCATTATACATGTTTACAGGTGTGTGTCTTCGGTTACCCAGATACAAGTCCCGATTAGTCAGATGGGCTTGTAGAGCAACGTGGTGACATACTTCTTCTTGTAGCGGTGCGTCGCGCTGAGAACCATCACACCATCCTGATGGCGAAATACACACAGTGGAAGATGCTGTAGAGGCCTTAACAGTTGGACATTAGCATAGGGTTAGCTAGCTGTAGTCCTTAACACTTGGACATTAGCATAGGGTTAGCTAGCTGTAGGCCTTAACACTTGGACATTAGCATAGGGTTAGCTAGCTGTAGTCCTTAACACTTGGACATTAGCATAGCGTTAGCTAGCTGTAGTCCTTAACACTTGGGGATTAGACTAGGGTTAGCTAGCTGTAGTCCTTAACACTTGGGGATTAGACTAGGGTTAGCTAGCTGTAGTCCTTAACACTTGGACATTAGCATAGGGTTAGCTAGCTGTAGTCCTTAACACTTGGACATATGGGTTAGCGATCTAGTCTTTTAACAGTTTGTTTTGATATTTTAACTGCAGTCAGTAACAATTCCTGAACACAAACAGAATGAGCTGGAAGACATTGTTAAAGAGGAAACAAATAGATTTAAAACCTAAAATACTCAACAACAAATTCAAAAGAAATGCAACATTATGTGTGTGCAATTCTTTGGTCAGCTTGTGTCCACACTTGTGCTTGTCATGATGGTGCGTCTTGCGTATGTTTAGACTGCAAATTAGTAATATTTCAGGATAAGGGCTTCTCCTTGCTCGGAGGAGGTCATTGTGTCCTTGTGTAAACTTCAGATTGTATATGGTGTCTGATGGAGTTACCTTTATGGAGAGGGCGTAGAGGTGGTTGAGCATCACGTGGTTTGGCTCTGGAAGCAATGCAGGGTCACACTGGGGCGACAGGAGAAAACTGTTAAAAACATGACTAAAGGGCACCTTCCATTCAAAAAAGATCCAGTTGTGACATCAGAAGTCGGTCTGTCCTCCCAGAGGTATGACAGACGGGATACTTGTGATACTACAAGTGGATTGACATTAAAACAGCTTGTGAGGACTAATAAAGCCACTTGTGATAGCATGAGTGGGAAGTCACCCGTCACAAGCCCTTACAATCAATTTCAGACTCAGTCAACCACCAGCCTGCCCAGTGGACTGCCTGTACCAACTGGTAGGCTGTCCCATCATAGCACTGGCTGGACCTTCCCACTGGTTTTGAAATGGTCAGTGGATTGTTCTTTCGTCTCCCCTGTCCACTCACCGAGATGCCGGTGTCTTTGTTCAGGATGACCTGCAGCAGGTGTGGAGGTAGGATCGGGGGGGATTTAAACTTCTCCTCTTGTTTGGGAGCGTAGGCGTCCTGATGGTACGGACCTGGGGGGGAGCTGGAGAGGTCTGCAGAGAGACGCAAAGACCCATGGGAAATGAAGTCTATATGGTGCTGTTAGAAACACCTGGTGCTTGAAGCGCTTGAAAACAAATCGGCTCTTCCTCTTTGTCCACTTATGCACGGGTGCACACACACACACACACACACACACACACACACACACACACACACACACACACACACACACACACACACACACACACACGTGCTCAAACACACACACACATCATCCACACACACACACACACACACACACACACACACACACACACACACACACACACACACACACACACACACACACACACACACACACACACACACACACACACACACACACTTAAACCTTCGTCGTGGTGTAATTAGGAGTGAAGGAGGAGGGTGTTTGGCTCAAGTGCACCTCGACCTCCCTCTCTCTCATTACCCCGACTCCTGAGCTGCAGAGTTACCTGCAGAGCCTTCAAGCTTAACCATCTGGAGAGCCCTCACTCCAGCAGGGTTAATGTGTCACAACAGGCCGCCGCCAGACTCCTCTGGGAACACTTGGTTTCAGGGAGGTTACGTTATGTACCTTTCCGCTCCTCCCGGTCTAGGTCTTGCCAAACCCTTTCATGTCTGGCTGCTGCCAGGGATTACGTATACACACGAGAAATTGGCAGACGAGGTAGCTCGACCTGCTAGTGCGCTAACCACGCACCTACGTCGTGCAGTGACCTACGTTAGATTCCCACCTTGTGAGGGTCCTTTGCTACCCGTCATTCCCTCTCTTTTCGGATCTGCTTTCCTGTCCCTCTTCACTGTCCAGTCCATGAATGTACAAAAAAATCCCTTATTTCTTAAAACCAACACATTGAAGAAGTTGGCATCCATGTACAGATTACAGAGATCCATTAGAGAGATACACTTATTATTGAGATTGACATAGCATACAGACCACGCTCACATAGCATGCAGACCATGGTTACATAGTTGAATACAAAGCAAGGTTGTATGAGTTTTGATTGAAATAACCTAGAGAATGGAAATTGCATTTGTGTGCTGTCCACAGAGCATTATTTGTATGCACAAGTATTTTGTCCTCCAGTATGCTAATAGAGTCAGATCATCATAGGTTAAAGACCCAGTGTGAACCCTTTAACTTTAGCCGTGAGAGGCTAGCACGACCGCTAGCAAGGCCGCTGGTCAGGATGCTAGCGAGTCTAAATTATCTGTTTAGCTGCCGTTCAGATCATCCAAGATGCTTATGAGCACAAACTGCAGCAGGTGTGACTTTTTCTTGGGAGCATGTGTATTAGTAGGTCACACAACATTCCAATGTGCATTACTCAGTCATGTATTATAAAAGAGGGCGTTTAACATTAACGCTCCCCATAAACTGAAAAGCTTTACGCATGTCTAGCATTGCTGGATGCAAGGTTGGGAGCTCAGAAATACCCAACCATAAGACCTATTGTATGTTGTACGTCCTGGCACTTAATGTACACACTTATTGTACGTCGTACTTAGTTAAGGAACTTAGTTGTGTCGCATCTTATCCTACCTAACTTTGTTGTATACGGGGAATAGGTTAACCTAGCAATTGTAAGTGCTGGCACTTGGTTCTATGAACATCGTAACTGTACCAACAGAAATACAGTCCGCTCCAATAGTATTGGAACAGTGAGGCCAATTCCTTTATATTTGCTGTAGACTGGAAACATTTGGGTTTGACACCAAAAGATGAATATGAGAAAAGAGATACACATTTCAGCTTTTATTTCCAGGTATTTACATCTGGATCCGATGGATCTTAAAAGATAGCATTATTTGTAAAGGCACACCACATTTTTCGGGGAGCAAAAGTATTGGAAAATGTGACTGACAGGTGTGTTTTGTTGTCCAGGTGTGTCCTATTACATTGATCATTGAAACAATAAATAGCGCTGAATGTCTATGCTTAGTTTCAGATTTGGGATTTGCCTGTGCAGACTGCAATTATTATAGTTAGAGGTGTAACCAACATGAAAACCAGAGAGCTGTCTATGGGTGAAAAAGAAGCAATTGTGAAGCTGAGAGAAGATGGAAAATCCATCAGAGCCATTGCACAAATATTGGCAATAGCCAGTACAACCATTTGGAATGTCCTGAAGAAGAAAGAAACCACTGGTGCACTAAGTAACAGACATTGAACGGGTAGACCAAGAAAAACTACAGCAGTTGACGACAGAAACATTGTGAGAGCTGTAAAGAAAGACCCTAAAACAAATGTTGTTGCAACAACCTCCAGAGGGCAGGAGTGAAGGTATCATTATCTACTGTTCAGAGAAGACTTCATGAACAAAAGTACAGAGGCTACACCAGAAGATGCAAACCACTCATTAGCAAAAAGAATAGGAAGGCCAGGCTAGATTTTGCCAAAAAGTACAGAGACAAGCCTCAAAAATTCTGGGACGTTTTATGGACTGATGAGACAAAGATTAACCTTTACCAAAATAATGGAAAGGCTAAAGTTTGGAGAAAGAAAGGATCTCCTCATGACCCCAAACATACAAGCTCATCTGTGAAACACGGTGGAGGCAATGTCATGGCTTGGGCTTGCATGGCTTCTTCTGGGACGGGCTCATTAATCTTCATCATTGATGATGTAACACAGGATGGCAACAGCAAAATGAACCTCTACAGGAACATTTTGTCTGCCAATTTAAAGAAAAATGCAACCAAACTGATTGGAAGATCATTCATCATTCAACAAGATAATGATCCAAAACACACTGCAAACACAACAAAGGAGTTCATCAGGGGCAAGAAGTGGAAGGTTTCAGACTGGCCATGTCAATCTCCAGACTTAAACCCTATAGAGCATGCATTTTACCTGCTAAAGAGGAGACTGAAGGGAGTAACCCCCCAAAACAAACAACAACTGAAAGGGGCTGCGGTGAAAGCCTGGAAAAGCATCACAAAAGAAGAATGCACAAGTCGGGTGATGTCAATGGGTCACGGGCTTGATGCGGTTATTGCAAACAAAGGATTTGCAACAAAATATTAAGTCTTATTTACTTTAATTTATTTAAAATCTCTGTTCCAATACTTTTGCTCACATAAAAATGTGGAGTTCCTTTTACAAATAATGCTATCTTCTATTTTTACTATTTTTGTTATTTATCGGATCCAGATGTAAATACCTGGAAATAAAAGCTGAAATGTGTATCTCTTGTCTCAGATTCATCTTTTGGTGTCAAACCCAAATGTTTCCAGTCTACAGCAAATATAAAGGAATTGGCCTCACTGTTCCAATACTATTGGAGGGGACTGTACATTGTTTCACCTTTTCCTGACAAATGCAATTATTCTAAGTGCTTTGGATTAAAGCTTCTGCTAAATGCCCTAAATATAAATGTAGATGTAGATGTACCAAAGTTCATTGCTCTTAACTGATAACAATTTCTGTTCATCTCCAACCTGGGTCAAAGATGAAATAACGTGGCAAACCCAGACCGTGAGCTAGGCCCGGGGGGCCAGCATCAGCGCTAGGTCGGGCTTCAACGCTCAACTCCCAAGGAGAACATTGGCAAGGCCGCGATCTGAGAGCCGCTGATGGGCTCACTGCTTAACGAGAGGTAATCACGGAGCACTTTAAGCATGCGTCCCACTGGACTGATGCAATCCTCCGCCCCATTGACTTTGGATGGGGTGTGACCGACCCGTAAGGAAAGAATTAAGTCACGTTTCATACACTTTAGTCAGCAGCATTGTAATCTCAAGCAGAGACTGGAGAGGAAACAATGCGATGGCTCGTTAATCATCATGCAGAAAACATATCCAAAGCTAAAGAAGTGCACCCTGGTCGGCCAAAATACATTTTCAAGTCTTCAACTAAAAGTATCAAGTGGCCAAAAGGAAAGTAGCTTGGTTAACGTGTCACACATCTCATGTTTAGTTTATGAAAAGAGACACTTTCAAAGTTTTATTTTTTGTTTATATAACCATTATTTTACTACATCACTTTCAGTGGTTTAATTATTGATCTGTTACTCAACCTTTCTGGGACTTACAACAATGCCAAACACTCAAAGCACACCGATTTACAGTTGAAGGCTTGACTTTGAAAAACATCACACATGAATATAAGGGTATTATGTATAAAATGTTCTGCAATAATTCACAGCCTACCAAAAGGGCATCTCACGGATACAGGTTGACAGACATTGAAAGTATTTAGATTAAGCAATAACTTCTATTAAGTTATTGGCTAAATTAATCCGTAATAAAACAAATCATAAATAGTAGCAATAATGTTAGTAACTCAAGTGCAGGTTTATGTATTCAAACCCACTCATTTCAGAGCACACCTCGTCCTGCCTCAAGGCACACTAGTAAACACTAGGAACCACTAGTGTTTTATATAATAAATGAGTCACCAATCTGCTCTTTTGTTTCCTTTTTCCCAGTTCAGCATGCTTTTCTTCACAGCACCACATACATACATACATACATACATACATACATACATACATACATACATACATACATACATACATACATACATACATACATACATACATACATACATACATACATACATACATACATACATACATCAATTATTTAACCCCCATACGCACAGAGAAACACAAGTCAACTCTACTATTTGAAATATGTGTTTAATCACAGCCAGTTCTGTGATTAACGGTAATCACTTTTCATCCCTTATTATTAAGATTTCCTGATTCACCAAGCTGAGGCTTTTGTATTTAGTCGCTATTAGTTAGGCGTGACGGTGCAGAAGATTGTGCGGTTTTTTGAAACCGCTAGCATTACGAACGCTAGCCGAGTGTCGAGGTGTCCCTGAGCGAGACGCCTCACCCTAACTGCTCCTAACAAGCTGCTTGTCGCCTTGTATGGCTGACGCCCGCCAGCGAGGTGTGAATTTGTGTATGAATGGTTGAATGTTAGGCAATATTGTAAAGCGCTTTGAGTGACCACTGGTTGGTAAAGCGCATCATAAATGCAGTCCATTAATCGTTGACCATTGAGCGAGGGCCTCACCTGACATGTCTGAGCATTTCTGGGAGTCCACCATGAGCGCGTCAAACACTTCGAAGTCTGTGTTCTTCACCTGGATCAGGTTGTTGACCGTCCCCAGCTGGTTGGTCACCACCGGCTGGGTTGGAGCGAGAGAACGTCAAAACCAAAAACATTATTAACAGCAGCCGTGAACCAACCACCAACTGACCATCACTGGAGTGGAGACTATAGTAAAGAAATACTTTTCATTACATTTTAGACTATAGTATCAGTACCATCACTGGAGACTATAGTAAAGAAATACTTTTCATTACGTTTTAGACTATAGTATCAGTACCCTCACTCGAGACTATAGTAAAGAAATACTTTTCATTACGTTTTAGATTATAGTATCAGTACCATCAGTAGAGAACGATTTCTCCTTACGTTTGTCTCTAAGAATGAAATGATATCAAAACTGAATGAACATTGGGTGAATTGTGATGTTGAATCGCTCAGGATTCTTCTTATAAGATCGTCGGTGTGAATTTCGAGATTGACGATACCTCTGTTGAACATAAACGGTGGACGGTGAGGTCGGCGCAGCACTAGTCCAGAAACACTTGGCACTTGAGCGCTGAGTTAGCATGCGACTACTGTTTGAGTTTCGTTTGTGTATCCGTAGCGGGGGTGTTTGTGTACCTCAGCGGGGTCGTGGGTCCACTGGCCGTCCACATAGAACTTATACTGGTGTTCCCCTTCTGGCAGATCCAACGATGGCCACAAAGTTGTTTTGACTGGAAAACAGAACAACACAAAAGTGGTTCCGATAGGTCACTTATTTTGATATGGTTGCAAGGCCTCAATATTCAAAACCTACACATTCAAAGTACACAAGTATCTACTACAAGTTTTACTCGAGAAATGCCATGAAGCAATTTTAAATGGATCTTTATTGTTGTGCTTTCTCTCGCTTCACACCTCTTGATCAGGGGGATCTTGTTGGTCCAGTTGTTGAAGGAGCCGGAGAGGAAGACCTCTTTCCCGTCCCCCGTCCAGCGAAACACGGTGGGCCGGTCCACAGTCAGACCTTTATCGTCTGCCTCCAGGTCCTGCTGCCAGGCCAGATACTCCTCCTTCTCTAGCGGGGCCTTGAGAAGAAATAGGAAGACACTGTATATAAAAGGTACTCCTCTGTCTCTAGTGGGCCTGGAGAGGACGCAGGAAGACACTGTATATAAAAGGTACTCCTGTGTCTCTAATGGGCCTGGAGAGGACGCAGGAAGACACTGTATATAAGGTACTCCTCTGTCTCTAGTGGGCCTAGAGAGGACACAGGAAGACACTGTATATAAGGTACTCCTCTGTCTCTAGTGGGCCTAGAGAGGACGCAGGAAGACACTGTACATAAGGTACTCCTCTGTCTCTAGTGGGCCTAGAGAGGACGCAGGAAGACACTGTATATAAAAGGTACTCCTGTGTCTCTAATGGGCCTGGAGAGGACGCAGGAAGACACTGTATATAAAAGGTACTCCTGTGTCTCTAATGGGCCTGGAGAGGACACAGGAAGACACTGTATATAAGGTACTCCTCTGTCTCTAGTGGGCCTAGAGAGGACGCAGGAAGACACTGTACATAAGGTACTCCTCTGTCTCTAGTGGGCCTAGAGAGGACGCAGGAAGACACTGTATATAAAGGTAGAGAAAACACATGAAGACATTGTATATAAGGTACTCCTCTGTCTCTAGTGGGCCTAGAGAGGACGCAGGAAGACACTGTACATGAGGTACAGAAGTCATATGACAACACTGTATATAAGGTACTTCTTTTTTTACCGTCTCTAAACAACACAGTATATCAGGGGTTTCTTTGCCTCTAGAAGACACAGTATATTTCTGGTCGTGTAGTTTAGTTTTTTTTCTGGGATACATTTGGTTATTTTCTGTTTTAAATCAATACATTTTTCCTTTTTCCTTTTTAAGCAATATGTGTTGCCGTTTCGCACAAAGAGTTGTCTGTAAATAAAGTTTGATTTGACTGTGGGAATGTAAAAGGTAGGCACGTGATGCCTTTTTAAGATCATCGAGGTCACTATACAAATAAAACCGACGTGACCAAACCCACATTAACTACTTCTTAAGGTAATGCAGAACAAGTGTAAACCTTCAACACTTAGGATTACAACGCAACACAACTTGCGTTGTTCAGGCATCCGTCTCTCAATCGCTCCGCTTACTTTGATGTCTTCCCCGTGAAAGATGTCTGCGTCCTCCGGGCTGTCCATCAGGATCTTGGGCCGGTCCCCGTCCTTGGCCCCCCTGCTGTCCCGCCGGTGGGTCTTCTCCCCCCCGTGACCCCCCACGGCTCGGTCGCTGCTTGTGTTCCCCATCCTCCTCCTGTAGGCTCAGGTCGCTGTCCAGAGCAAAAAACCCTTATCCTTAGTGCGTGGGATACATGCAATCAGTTCCCCATTTAGAACATAATAAATCATCATTAATCATTCATCATAAATCATGATTGGGGCGGGATGGGGCTCAGGAGGTAGAGCGGGTTGACTAGACAACCAGGAGGTCGCTAGTTTGAGCCCCGGCTCCTGTTGAAGTGTCCCTGAGCAAGGCACCTCACCCTGACTGGCCTCGACGAGCTGGCTGTCGCCTTGTATGGTTGACACCACCTGGCGTGTGTGAATGAGTGCATGAATGGGTCAATGTCAGGCAATGGTAGCAAAGCGCTATTTAAATGCATTTCATTTACCCTTTACCATTGTTAACCCTCAGAGACGAGGTTCATTAACTGAGACTTTCTTTAGTAGCCTACACAATATTCTCTGATCAAGATATACAAATAATATTTATACCAGGTTGTACCCAATAAAATAAGAAAAAATACCGATACAAAAAAAATCCTAAAAGCAATAACGATATAAACAAATATGTACAAAAAACGTACATCTAACATGACCTCGATGCACATCAAGACACATTGATTATAAATTTGACAACATCATTGAATCATAATACACCCTAATAATCATATGATCATGACATTTATTTTATAATTATTTTATTATTATTTATTATATTATTTATATAATATAAATGCATCTAATGCATTGTATTCAATTCGACCATGCAACTCAATGCATTGCCTCGGACACGACCAAAGCCGAACTATTAACCACCAGGCGATGGATCATCATCTTGTTAAATGTGAAGCATGTTGCATGGATGGAAATGACATCCATGACACTGGACTCAATAAGACCAGAGCTCCATAGATCCCAGGAGACAGGCATGGAGGAAAACCAATGGACAGGAATGTTGTGATCTATGGTTCTTTGGTCTCAGGAAGACCAGAGAACCATAGATCCCAGCAGACAGCCATAGAGGAAACCCAATGGCAAGGACTGGTGGCTGCAGAATAATAATTCAAATTTACTCAATTAAATAATCTGTACTGTAAATATTGGCATGCGCTATATGACGGTATGCATTTGTGCCAACAAATTGTCTTCTTACAAACTGAAACGCCAAATGACAACCTCACCTGAGAATAAGAAATATCGATCCGTGTCGGCGTTAGTTTATCATTTCAGACGCCAGCCGCAAGTACAAAACAGTCGTTAACGGCAGTGCGCATGCGCATTTCAGATGCCATCAGCAAATGCAAAACATTCTGTATGGCAATGCGCATGCGTGTGATAGTAAACGCATGCGCATTTGACTTGAAAGGAAACATTGGAAATGATGAATGTAGAATTTAGTTGTAATCGTTTAATGTTTTCATAACGCAACATTTGTTTATCTTTTTTTATTCTAACCATTATGCCTTAGAAATTACCCAATGTGTGTATTTTATGAGTCTGGTCAAATTGTAGTAAAAAATGTGACATTGGGATGGAATGCAGAGCTAAATAGAAGTTGTATTTTTGTATCTTGCCCACTAGATGGGAGTGTAGTTCATAATCTGCCGTAGAACGTAAGAGCAAAAGAGAAAAAGCAGAGACATTGATTGAACTGATGGTAGCAAATTATTAATTACGTTGCCTTTATCATATTTTATAATTAGCACCGTATAGCTATTTAATCTAGTTAATTATAGTAGTTGCCACTTTGAGTAAGATCCATTTAATATTAGGGCTTGAGATATTTGTCTAGTTTAACCAAAGATTGCTGGTTAACCCAAGATCCCTTGCAGAAATGTGCAAGGAGAATGTGTCTGTATAACACCCTGCAAACCTTTCACTGGCACTCGTAAATATTTAATAAAACAGCCTCTAAAATAGTGCACTCAGAAAAGGGTGTGTCTCTGTGTGTGTGTGTGTGTGTGTGTGTGTGTGTGTGTGTGTGTGTGTGTGTGTGTGTGTGTGTGTGTGTGTGTGTGTGTGTGTGTGTGTGTCTGTGTCTGTGTCTGTGTCTGTGTGTGTGTCGGTGTGTGTCGGTGTGTGTCGGTGTGTGTGAGAGAGTGTGTAGGCGCCCCGGGGACCAGACAGCTGTCTTTGGCTCTCCTCAGCAGCAGAGACCCTGTGTGTGGGCTCAAGCCAGCACACACGGTCTCCGCTGAAGGCTGGGGTGTGTGGGGTTGTGTGTGGAGGTGGCAACAGCAAAATGGATTTGTGCGAACAAAATACTGGGTGTTGGGTTTGCTTTTCCAGCAAAAAAATCTGCCATCGTCTTCCTCACCATTATTCTCTCTCTCTCTCTCTCTCTCTCTCTCTCTCTCTCTCTCTCTCTCTCTCTCTCTCTCTCTCTCTCTCTCTCTCTCCTCCTCTCTCTCTCTCTCTCTCTCTCTCTCTCTCTCTCTCTCTCTCTCTCTCTCTCTCTCCCTCCCTCCCTCCCTCCCTCTCTCCCCCGCCTTCTTTCTTTATTGAACTGATTAGATTGGTTAAATCTTGTTGCCAAAGAGACACGAACACACATGTATGTTGTATATAAATAACAATCAGACCATTATTTGTCTGTCTTTTTATCTGTGTATCTATCTTTGTACAGGTATATATGTATAGAGATATACAATATCTCTATACATATCTATATATCTATATATATAGATATATATACAGTATCTCTCTATATACATCGCTCTATCTGTCTATCCTCTCCGCGTGCTGTGACCTTGCCATGGTGGAGAGGCTTGCGTGCGTCTATGACCCTGAGAGCTATGCTGGAGGGAGCCTACGGGTCCTGGCCGGTTCAATCATACCAGACTGGTCCTGGGTGAGGAGTGAGGCAAAAGGCAGCACCTGGTCCTCCAGGTTGGGGGTTGGGCGTGGCGCTAACAATGCCATCCCGTAAAAAAAACAACTATTGTTACAGAAACTAAAATGAGAAATCCTATTGACATCAGGCCCATTGTAGACCCCTGCCACCCAGACTCCTTGGGTGGCAGTATGACCACTTCTGAAGAAAGACGAAAGGAAGTCAGGGGCGCGAAAGACGGCCTACTAGGGCCTAAAACCAAGATCTGCATTGGAGCAAGGAACGTCCGAACCATGTTTGAGACCACCGAGACAGCACAAGTCCTCAGTGAGATGAAAAGGTATAGACATCCTGGGGATAAGTGAGAGTCACTGGACCGACTCCGGTCGTCAAGTCCTGCATGATGGGTCTGTCATCCTCCATTTCTAGCCACGAGAACACCCACACACATGAGCTAGCCCTCTTAATCTCCAAGGAGAAGGCCAACACCTTGCTGGAGTGGGAACCAGTAAGTGAAAGGCTGATCCGAGTATGCCTCAACTCAAAGTACTGTAAACTCACCATCTTACAGTGCTATGCACCAACCAACGAGGCTGAGGAGGAGGTCAAAGAAGACTGGAATGAACAACTGCAAATGGTGGTTTCAAAGGTACCCCGACGCGACGTTCTTCTCCTAACTGGTGACAAGAAGGCCAAAGTGGGAGCCGACAATCCCAACAACGAGAAGGCAGTGGGCAGGCCTGGATGTGGCGAAAGGGACAGCAATGTGAACGCCTTGTTGATTTCTGCATGAACAACAATCCTGGTCACCGGCAGTACCATCTACCCCCACAAGAACATCCATAAGCTCACATGGCAGTCACCTGACGGTAGGACAATCGACCAAATCGACCACATCATCATCAATGGTAAATGGCCCAGGTCACTGCAAGATGTTAGAGCTTACCGGGGTGCTGATGCCTATAGCGACCACCACCCTAATCGCTGCCTCTTATCAACCAACCAGTACAACACACAGGCTAAAACTTTGCCAGACAAGTTGGGCTCAGTATCAACACTTCCAAAACACAAGTGATGGTTTCCTCAACTCCATCCCCATCGCACTCATCCTTGTTAAGGAGGAACCACTTGAGTTTGTGGAAGATTTAATCAGCAAGGACAGTGGGGCATCCAAAGACATCAAAGCATGGCTGGGAAAGGCTCAGGGTGCCTTCTCCCAACTCTGTGCCATCTGGAGATCAAAACAATACAGCCTTAAAACTAATTTGCTCCTATTCAACAGCAATGCAAAGTCTGTTCATGTGTATAGTTCAGAGAGCTGGCGGGTTGTCAAAACAGTCATGAGGAGAATGGAAGTGCTCCATAATGGATGCCACCGACTAATATGCCAAATATTTTGGCCTAATAAGATCTCCAACAATGACTTGTACAAAAAAAACGGGAAGCTGGAGCATCACCAAGGAGATTACGCACAGACGCCTGAGGTGGCTAGGACTTGTGTTGAGGATGGAGCAGGACAGCATCACAAAGGTCCCCATCAGCCAAAAGAAAAATAAACACCTGGCGCAGAACTGTGACACAAGAGCTGAAGCAGAAGAACCTGTCATGGGGAAAGGCCCAACATGCTGCCTGGTACCGAGTGGAATGGAGAGTGCTCATTCAAGCCTTATATCCCATAGGGGACGAAGAGTAGTAGTAGTAGTAGTCTATCCGTCTATCAATCTATCTATCTATTCATCTCCCGCTATCAGTCTATTGATCCATCTACCTTTCTTTCCTTACAAAATGTGTTTTTGTTGAATAGGTTTATCAGCCACCTCTTTTTTATATTGATGTTTCTCGCTGTTTATTCTCATTGTTCTTCACCCAGGCTGTTGTGTGTCCAAGTGTTACTTTTTTTAACCTACTTTGGTTGTTACTAAAAGACCTTCAACCTCGGGGCAGCGACTCCCAGCTCCAGGTTAAACACCACACACAGAGACACAAAGACACAGATTTATTTATCATTCACCAACTACATGATTGGCGTTCGTATACAAGATTCACACCTCTGCTTTTAAGTGTTCACATTATAAAACATCCATTGTTTGTTATCATTTGGCTCCGCAAACCTTATTGTTTGTATTGAATAAGATGCTCAGTGTGTGTGTGTGTGTGTGATGTTTTTATATTCTTTATCACCCTAATATTTTGTTTATTCCTAGATGTCTTAAGAGCAGTGGAACAACCGGTAATAGTAATAGTGTATCAACAACAATATAACCAGTCATGGTCATGTTGCTTTTGTGTTGCGCTGTTATATTCCACACAGGTCTCATCACTGGTATATCTTTCTAACAATACCCAGAAAGAGGGTACCGTTTAGAAGATCTAGGGGGATAAGTGAAGCAGAAAATGGGTCTGAGATAACAGCAGCAGTGGGGAAACAAGGCGAGGGTCTTGACGATATCTGATGTGCGGTTGACGGTTCTGATTCTGAAACTGATGTTTCAGGTCGAAGGCACCATCTGAACTGCGGTGGACAGACCAGCAGACTGGCCTTGTTGATGGTGTTTGTACTCAGCCTTCACATCCCCATGGAGCAATGTGTATCACATAGCAGCTGTCAACCCACACACACACACTCACATCTGTGCAAACACACACACACACACACACACACAGACCAACACATATTCATGCACCCAAGGATGCACACACACACACACACACACACACAAATACACATACACACACACACAAATGTGGTCATATGCACACATGTACACATGCAGCGACACACCCACACACACACACACAGTCTGGATAACCTTTAGGCCAATAGAATGAACGTCATCGAATCACACACACCAGGTTGGCAGTTTGCTTTCTGGTAACACACACACACACACACACACACATGCACACACACACACTCACACCCACACCGATGAACATGGGGGACATTAGAGTCTGACTTATTTGTGAAAACCATAGATCATCTTCCTAACATGTGTTTTGGTGGCCATCTGTTTGTTTACGTCACGCTGGCACATGGGTTGGATGCATGGGAAAGCAATGCTTTTTCAACATGTGTATATCGCTGACTTTCACTGACTTGGTATTATAGAGAGCAAAAACATCCACAGAATACAATTTGAATTGTGGTATCTGGTATAGGCTCTAGGCCTGGAAGCAGCCTTAGTGTTATGTAGCTGATTGGTGTTTAATACGAAGGGAGGAAGAATCAGAGGACATTTCTGCCACTCTGTGCTTTCCTTTTAATGAGAGTTTGCCACGGCTGTGTTCCCGTGGCAACCCTGATGCCACAAAAAAACACAGAGAAGTGCTATTCGGAGCTAAGAGCCATTCTTTATCCGTGTGGAAGAAAACACATCAATCTTCACAGTACTTCAATCAATCAATCTCTCTCTCTCTCTCTCTCTCTCTCTCTCTCTCTCTCTTCTCTCTCTCTCTCCCTCTCTCCCTCTCTCCTCTCTCTCTCTCTCTCTCTCTTCTCTCTCTCTCTCTCTCTCTCTCTCTCTCTCTCTCTCTCTCTCTTTATTCTTACAAGCACACCCAAGCAAACTCTATAGTAGTGCAGTATGTCAATGATTTATTAATCATTCACCAGCTACATGATTGACATGCGTTTACAAGATTCACGCCTCTGCTTTTAGGAGTTGTACATTCTTTTTTTAATCATTTTGCTGAGCAGACCCTCTTTATTTCTAATGAATAAGATTCTCTGTGTGTATGATGATTTTATGTTGTTAATCCCCCTCATTTTTTATTTAGTTGTAGCTGTCTTAAGAGCAGTAGTTCACCGGTAGTAGCAGTATATCAATAATCATATAACCGTCATGTTCAGGTTGCTTTTGTGTTGTGCTGTTATATTCCATGAAGGTCTGATAGTAACAGGAATACCTTTCTGTTAGTTATAACAACAACAACAGATTGTAAGTAGTCAAGACAAGCAAGAAGCAAGGTAAATGCCATGCATTTATTCAGCACTGCCACATCCTGTTGGTTCACATCAATCCACGGTAATTAAGAGCAAAACGGCAGATTAACGCAATGAGGGAAAGATCCACAACAATTCAGATGCGTTCTTTTCAAACTGTTAAGCATTTTTTTCCAATGACTGTTTCACCCATATAGTACTTACTGTAAATCTCCTCCACGAGATTCCTTCCCCCCAGTGCAAAATAACAACACCGGAACAGTGTATTTCCCAGGTTATTTTTCAGATCACAGGAACACGACTGTATTAAATGGCAGTATACCGTACTTGATATATATACACACACACACACACACTCCCCGACACATATCGTAGGACTGTGTAAGCTCGCATTCGTATTCACAGTTAACGCTTCGCACAGAAGACTGCCTCGGAGTTAAGAAACGGAGGGAAACAAACACATCGTGTAAGAGAGAGAATACAGGGATAAATACAGCTTTCGTAATGCATAATCATTTATTTAAGGTCAACTTTGTATGTACGTACTGTATGTATGTATGAATCAGCGTCTGTATACCGGGTGTTATATAATACCGTATATGCAAGATAGCTTTCATTCCTGTTTGGTATATGTGCTGACGGTGGCAGTGGCAGTCGCAGGATTAGTAGGTTAGTCTTACCCCCCCCCCCCCCATAGGTCTAGAACGTAATACTCTAAGGGAAGAGGAAAATAAGTCATGAATTTGCATGCGTCTCCGTTTAGTAGGATTAATGATTCAGAGGTGAATGACCCACTCTTATTAGAGTCGCTTCATCAGAAGACAACACGAATCAGCCGACTAACTGCCTGTCACAACAGAGGGATGGCGTTCTGAGATCATCCGTGGATAGCGGAGGAGACACACGGGGTGGAGGAGGAGGAGAGGAAGAGGAGAGGAGGAGGAGGAGGAGGAGGAGGAGAAGGTGGACGTCTCCTGCTCCTTGATTAAAGGGACATTTGAGCCTCCTGGGAAACCCTCGGGATGTGTCAATGATGGCTCTGTGTGTGTATGTATATTTACATAATATGTACGCACGTGTGTGTGTGTGTGTGTGTGTGTGTGTGTGTGTGTGTGTGTGTGTGTGTGTGTGTGTGTGTGTGTGTGTGTGAGTGAATGTGTGTGCATGTAAATGTGTGTTTGTATGCGTGATGCCATTTTTGACGTCAGAAATGTAAAGAGCGTTCCTGCTCTTGGCTGGGCTGTCCATTTGGTCCTGTTGTCTCTGATTGGTCGGAAGTGTGGGAGAGGGCGGCGAGAGGGGGCGGGATGTCCAGTCCACAGGTCGCCAGGTACGTCGTCAAGGGTCAGGGGTCGAAGGTCAGTGAAGTCAAGGTGACGCAGAGGAAGGTGTCTCCATGGGATGTCTTGTTCTTCTTCCTCTGGAGCGTTTAGTTTAGTTTAGGTCCAGGAGGGTGAGGGGATGTTGGGTGTTGCCACCTCCTCACTGACATACAGAAGACGCTCTCTCTCCCTTTATCCTCTCTCTCTCTCTCTCTCTTCTCTCTCTCCTCTCTCTCTCTCTCTCTCTCTTCTCTCTTCTCTCTCTCTCTCTCTCTCTCTCCCTTTACATATAGACATAGAGACATGCTCCCCCTCTCTCTCTCTCACTCTCTCTCTCTCTCTCTCTCTCTCTCTCTCTCTCTCTCTCTCTCTCTCTCTCTCTCTCTCTCTCTCTCTCTCTCCCTCTCTCTCTCTCTCTCTCTCTCTCTCTCTCTCTCTCTCTCTCTCTCTCTCTCTCTCTCTCTCTCTCTCTCTCTCTCTCTGAACCGGGGCCCCTCAAGGCGGCCAGGTCCCGGCGGGAACATATAGTGGCAGGCGGATGTGCATGGCGCTGCTGTTGGGCCGGGCAGCGATGATGTAGATGGCGCTCTCCTTCAGGAAGTCTGCCCAGGTCACCGACCTGGTGGACACACAAAGGGGGGGGGTTAGGGTCCGTCTCTCTGCCCTGTCTGGCTGCTTGTCCCTCTGTCCCTGTCTCGTCTGACAATCTGTCTGCTCTTATGTTCTTCCGTCTGTCGGTTCGTCTTTCAGTCTGTTTCCGTGTTGATCTGTCTCTCTGTCTGCTTGTTGTGTCTGTCTGTCTGTCTGCCTGTTGATCTGTCCGTCTACCTGTTAATCTGACTGTCTATCGGCCTGTTGACCTGTCTGTCTGCCAGTTGATCTGTCTGTTTGTCTGTGTGTGTGTGTATTTCTGTCCATCCATCCATGGTTGGATGTTATGTGAGGGTCCACCCATTTTTAAATGGCTGGCCTTGACATGGCTCACATCTGGTGGTGATACTAAATCTGAATTAGTACACATTCATTAATACAGTAAGGACTCTGCGAGATGTCTCACAGGAGGTTCATTTTAGACAGAAAAGTTGGTATTGGGACTTAGAGTATGATGGCCTATGGCCCATACACGTCACTAGCTAATGAAGGCTATGCTAATGTATCTACTGATAACAGATGAGTACATGTGCTCACTCACACATGGGAAAACATAGACAGGATTTCATGTACAAAACAGACCTGCTGTCATCAGCCTTGCTCCTCTCGCTAGCTGAGCTGGCCGGGCTTGCTCTCACACATGGCCCCCCCACGTGGCTGATTACTAAACGCAACACACACACACACACACACACACACACACACACACACACACACACACACACACACACACACACACACACACACACACACACACACACACACACACACAGGTATACACACGTACACAGACACAAACGCACGCACGCACACACGCACACCCACACACATAGAGAGAGGTAAACATAAACAAAACACACTATAGTTTGGAATATAACAACGTTTAGTTCATTCCTCTCTTTGCACTGAAAGGATTTAGTCTCTGAGAGCAAATTTGCAAACAGGGCAAAATCAATATCCATTTTTTTCAGGGGATGAACGTTGGGGCCGTAAGGACATGAATATTTCATATTTCCCGTCTGGAGCGAAGGTCTGAGTAATAATTGCATGCCAGCTGTATACAAAAAACTATTTGAATCATAAGTCTTTAGATAGTGTGTTCATCATTTATTGTCCTTATAAGGTAGCTGAGTATTCACAGTGTCCTCATAAGGTAGGTGACTATTTACTATCCTTTTTATAATTGAGTGTTTAGTTTCCTGATAAGGAAAATCAAGTGTTAAGTTTCCTTACTAGGGTTAGTGTCCTTTTAAGACTGTTCAGTACTTAGCGTCCTTATAAGACCAGCAGCAGTGAAGGGTCTCTAGTAGGCTGCTGGGTGTGTCCTGTCCTCAAACAGTAACAGAGCACTGTCGGCCTCTCCGCCAAGAGATCCCGTATCACATTGCAATCATGCACGACGTAACGAGACCTAATCAGTTGAAGCACCCTTAAACAGGGGGGGGTCCCTCTTCCACTAATGCATGCAGCGCTTTTAGGGTGGCCACATTTTTTCCCTAACACACACACACACACACACACACTCGGTTCTGCGCTTCACACACTGAGACCACTTCAGCTACCGGGAGGAAAAAACATCACCGATTATTTTGAGTTCATTGTGGAGATAAGAAAGACACACATTTGAGGGGTGAGAGGAGTGGAGTGGATGGAGGGGGGGGGAGGATGCTGGGGGAGAACTAGCGTGTTGGAGGGAAGGAAAAAGGAGGCAAGCTGAGGCACACTCACCCACAATTCAGGGCAGAGCTCAGCATGAGTCTGTTGGCCAATGAGAACAGGTGAGAACAGGTGAAATTGAGGGATGTTATATTGGATGGTGGAACAGACGGGATGGGATGAAGAAGCATTTTCCACAACAATCAAATGTAAAAATACACACAAACACACAGATGAAGAAAAACACACAAAGCATGGAGAGACACACACTAGCACATCACATAGAAGCAGATAATGCTTAAAGAGGTAATCCTTTTTTTTATTTTTCATCATTTCATTATTGCGGCTGCGAAGAAAATCTAATTTAATGCTCGTAATCTCTTGTTAGTAGTCACCGAGACGGAGTGGTACTCCTGGGAATACACTCCAGGCTGCAGCTTTCTCTTGCTCCTTTAACAAGGTGCTGTGAGATATCTCATTAGATCAGTGTCTGGTCACACAGTAGTATACACTTACTTCCTGTCCCACCCACCACCCCTTTCAATCTCTTTCTTTCTTTCTTTTTCCTCTTCATTTCTGTCTTGCATTCTTTCTTTACCTAATCATAATTCTCTCCTATACATCTCAGTTTCTTTCTTTACAAATAGGTATATCTCTCGTTAGAGCAGGGTGAAGGCTTCTTTCTTTCTCTCCTTTAACAGGAGAACAGCCGTCCAATGATTCTCAGGCTCTTAACTGTAAGCAGAACCCTTTTGAAGATCAGGAATCTTTATTGCCCTGGGTCTCCACAGCGTTGATGTCAACTTCAACCTACTGGAATGATTGGCAATTCACATGCTGGGTCATTATTCATAGATATAATCATACAAGTTTGCACTAAATCAAAAGCACATATATTTCCAGGCTTTTAATGACAAAAATTATTAAATAAAATGTATCATTATTAAATATACTAATTTATATAAATATAAATTTTCTATTTAATCATGTCCTTCAGGGCAAAATAAGTAATTTGAACTGATGTTTTGTCTCTTTATTGAAACACTGAGACCAAACATTGCTGTTTCTAAATCAAACGTCCAAATATAGTTAAGGATAAACTATAAAGGTAAGCCTTGGTCTTCTCAAAGCGAGGTTAGGCAATTTATGATGATGAGGATGAGGATGATGAGGATGATGGCTGGATGGCTTTTCTTCCTGTCTACCTACCTACCTGTCTTCCTGACCACACTCTCCCTGTGCACTTATTGCACATTCCACATAGCTAGGCGGACCTATTGCTAAAGCTAGAGAGCCAGGCATGTGTTATTTTACGTTAACATTTGGGGCATTTAGCAGACGCTTTTATCCAAAGCAACTTACAATAAGTACATTTGACAGAAGATATGTTATGAGGGAGTGGGTATGGAGGGAGGCCTGAATTATTTGTTGGATACTTTCAAAATCTAGCTTATTCTCTCCAAATCACCTTCCCTACCTTTAATTACATTTCCATGTATTGTACATAAGCAAGATGGTAGTCGCAGGGATTGTCTTTACTTTTGTGATGTTTTTGTGATGCTTAGTCACAAACATTAATGGATACATCAAGAACACCAAGGACTTTGGTATCTCAATACGTCGTTTAGTCTGATCGGCACTCCTCAGAATCTCAAAAAAACTCTGACATTTGAATGTCAAACCATTGTACTACTCCAAATATATTAATACTCAAGAGATGCCGACACTGAATCAATATTCAGGGTCCAACCTTCTAATACCACTGCGATGAACATCAGGAGAGGGGCAATGGAATTTAAATGAGGCTTAATTTGCGTTGAAGAATAATAAACATAGTGATTCAGCTGGTTTGTGGCGCTGACCCTGGGCGTTTCAGATACATTTTGTTGTCAACTCTGATGCCAAGCGGTTTGTGATTTCACTGTTATTTTTTGAGGTATCACCTTTCTGTTTATGGGGTGTCAATTTCACAGAACTTCCTGGATATAGAGATAACGAGTTTCCATTGGTCAAAACTGAGAATTTGTCCAATTCTAAACTTGCCCCATTTTGTTCGCAGGGTAACCAATTATATGTTCCCTGACTTTTACACTAAATATCCTGGAAATCCGTAACCCCCCCCCCCCATTAAATTGCATTTCTTTCTTTCCTTCTTTCCTTCTTTCCTTCTTTCCTTCCTTCCTTCCTTCCTTCCTTCCTTCCTTCCTTCCTTCCTTCCTTCCTTCCTTCCTTCCTTCTCCTCTTTCTTTATGTCTTTCATTCTTTCTTTACCTAATCATAGTTCTTTCTTATTCATTAAAGTTTCTTTATTTCAGAGTAATATATCTTATTAAATTAGTAAAGGCTTCTTTCTTTCTTTCTTTCCTTTAACAGGAGAGCAGCCATCGATGTAGCCCTTATCTGAATCAATGAGCATTGAATGCATTTGTCCCCCCAGAGGCTCGAGCCAATGTTGTATATAGACCTCTGACCGAGGTCTGATGCTAGCCAGGGGTCCCCAGGCCGCCTGGGTTGTCGTGGCTCACCTGACGTTGCAGGACTGGCTGTCCTTGTTGAGCTTGTGGAACCAGGAGGGCTGGGCCTGGCGGCTCTCCCCTCCCGTGATCAGGCCGTCCTTGTCCAAGTCCAGGCCCAGGAACAGGGTGCGCGCCCGGTCCCGCTCCTTGGAGCTCAGCAGACGCACCATCGAGTTCTGCGGAGCCGCCACGAGATCAGTTTTAATGTTCCTACTTGTACATGGCGCCTTCACCTGACTTTGCGCTGGCCATCACCTCTTCTGAAACACGGCTTTGGCTTCACTTCACTTAATGTTCTGAAACATTTCCAATGGGGAATTATCGCTAACAATATTAATGAATTAGTAATGTTTTCAGGCCCACAATATGGTTCATACATATACCTGTACATACACGTTTTCTTATCATTCTCAAGTTTGTTCAACACATGCCATGGACAACATTATCAAATCAACTACATGACTCCAATGCTCATCCCCATTATCCCCATCACCCCTCATCCCCATCAGCCATAACACTATTCAGGGACACTTTTATCCATAGCGACTTACGACCATTAATGCACACATTCACACACCAACAGCAGAGTGAACCAGGCAGGGCGACAGCCAGCGCGTCAGGAGCGGTGAAGGTGAGGTGTCTTGCTTAGAGACAGCTCGACACTCTAGCACAGGGGTTCTCAAAGTTTTGACAGCTGTGGGCTGATTTAGGAACCCAGAATTTGACTGAGGGCCGCCCCTCAGTCAAAAACAATAGGCGGGAATTGGAAACGCCGTCAGCATCCCAGTGGTGAAAGAAAACGTTGCACCGTGGACCTCTGGGAGTGAGGTCTAAATCACGAAACTGAGGCTCATCCTTTCAAATTAATGTACAATTGGATTAAAACTAACACATGTAACCGGATTTAATTGAAAGTTAGAGAGAGTGGACTTCTCTATTTATATTTATTATTTTTTGTTTAAATTAATATTGATATAATAATTTAAAAAATATCTCATTGCGGGCCACCAGGATTGTTTCTGCGGGCCGCCATTAGGCTGTGGGCCACACTTTGAGAACCAATGCTCTAGGAGGAGCCGGGGATCGAACTAGCAACCTTCCGGTTATCAGCCAACCCGCTCTACCTCCTGAGCGACTGCCGCCCTCACTCACACATACACTCGTCACCCCACATACGCTCGTCACCCCAGAATACCTCGGTGCGGAGCTTCCGGAGTACCGACATGGACTCGAAGTACAGGAAGTCGGACCACTCGATGTGACCCTTCTTCTCGGTGTCCATGGCGGCGAACTGGCCCAGCACCTCCTCCTCCTGCTCGTCCGTCAGGTCCTTCTCATACTGCTGCTTTGACATGAAGTGGCGGTACTGCAGCAGCTCGTCAGACACCAGGCACGACTCTGCAACCCCGCCCACACAAAGCCCCGATAGTGTTAGCAAGGGTTAGCAAGGTTAGCAAGGGGGTTGATTTATGGGGGAAAACTCCCACTTTTAATGTAACAAACGGTTATTTACTGAATTGGGGTGTAATGTTTAATCAACCTCCCACATGGTGATTAAATAAGGTGTGTATTACTAGTTTTATTTCTTACAAAGGCAAAGACGAAAAAGTCTGAGAATCCCTCCCATTCAGAATGCATGGGTTTACATTCCGTTCTATGTAGCACTGACAATGGTGGACACGAATGAACAGATACATTTGCATGAGCACGAAGTCGCGTCATGCCGGGTTGCACAATCATGCATCCGTGGACGTGCCCACGTGCGATGTGAAACACGGGTAGACCTTGCAACAGCTTGTAATGGCTGAGCAACATCACACCTGAAAATGGGGCCTCTTTAACACTATGTTCTTTCTATATAAGACATGAAAAGCAAACCAACAGACCATTGATGGTCCTGCTATCTGGGCAGCAGTGTAATATACAACATTGGCTCAAGCCTCTGGGGGGACAAATGCATTCAATGCTCATTGATTCAGATAAGGGCTACATTGCAGTAGGGCTCTTCTTAGCACTGCAAGATCTGCAAACGGTTTCCCTGTGAAATGATTGAATCCATTGGTGATCGAGAAAGTCTAGTCCCTTTCTAGGCCAACAGAGGAAATGTGGCCGCCTTTTCTAAAAGGTACTCCTGATTCGAAAAGCATCGTCGGCACTGGAAAGGGTTATCGAGACCTCAAGTGATCCTTGAAGCTGAGAAAAGATGTCACCCATTGCAATGGAGTGTATGATTCCCTCCTGCTAGTAAGCAGGTGCAGGGGGGCGGGGGGGGGGGGGGGGGGTGGGTGACTTGGCGTCAGTAGCCAAAAGTGCTGGCAGCACCGGGCAGACAGAAAGTGAGCATTATTACGTATCTTAACTCACACCTGTCACTTAAATGAGCCAATCACAAGGCAAGCAGGAACTCAGGCAGGTGGGAACGAACTCTAAGTAGCATTTAGGAAGGCACATTATTGGCACCTCGTTAGAAACGCAGTCGCAGGTGGTCGGGATGCGGTTGATTGCGCTCCGCAGCACATTTTGAAAACACATTTGCCGTCTTTGAGCGCATTTCTCACTTGAGTTCAAACTGCTCATCCTGGCTTCTAGTTATTCACCACTCAGCAGACGCCCCTTGATCCAAACAAAGCAACTTCCAGTGCACTGCACAAGTTTGAGGCGGTTTGATCAAGGACGCCTACTGGTAGACTGTAGAGATTCAAGCCCAGAACCTTCTGGCTGGGTCCAGACAATCTACCCACGACACTATCCCGCCTGAACAACCATGTGACATGTAGAGGGTGCCAGACTAAAGGTAGTGAGCCAATATGGATGCTGTAGGAGCCTCAATCCATGGCAGCTTTGTGTCTCAAAGCATCGGTATGCTGAACAGTGCACCCAGACCTCCTTATACAACGAATAATCAATCTGATCACTAAACTCAGTGCTAAACGTCTCTTTATGCATCTTTTGCAACCATTGCATCGTAGGTCTTGGACACTCCACACACATTCTCAACACAATACACATCAACGGAGAGAGACTCAAACAAGAGACTCCAGACATCAATTGACCATTAATCCACAACGATACACACATAAAGAGGTCTCCTGGCAGATTCAAATTTCCCCAGGATCAATAAAGAAATCGGAGTCTGAATCTTTAACTCCAGCCTTTGGACTATACTCCGTTGACCAATAGCCCCGTACACAGTGTGGCAGGTGTAAACCGCCTGGGGTGGAAGGGGGGCTGGCTGGGTGGTACTCACCAGGGATGATCTTGCATTGCTTGAAGGTCTCCACTAGGCTGTACATCTCCTCCTCCGTCAGCAGGAGGTTGACGTTATCCTGGGGAAAGACAGATGGACATAGAGGTAGGAGGGGGGGGTTTAACACCCCGTGAAGCAGTGGTTCCCAACGGAATGGGTCGCGGCCCCCGAGTGGACTATAAGAAGGGATTATTCAACAATTGATGTTAATGGTATTTTGTGATCAAATACATCATTGCTGTGATATAGGAACACATAGCACCTAAGTAAGCTAGTATGGCTTGTTTTGATGCATGGTCTTTAAACACTGTGTTGTTGGTCGGCTGTGGGCCACTTAAGCGGGCGTCAAGTGAAAGCAGGTTGTGATCCCTTAACATAAAGGGCCGTTCACATCTCTCCCTCTCTGAGAGGAAGTGGCCTCAAAGGCCCGCAAGATGACGACTTGTTCACTTTAACGTTCAATAATTGAGCGTACTCTAATCTCCGGCAGGAAACCACTCATGGCGGATTAGGCGCCGCCCTCGCCTCCACATTTCCACCAATTTTCCCGCTGCGTGTCTCCTGCTCAGGGCTGTTAGGCTGCCTCACTGTGAGCTGCTATTGATGGCTCTGTAATGGATCACAATGTGGAATGGATTCTAATATTAGAGAGAGAGAGATGAGTGTTGGTTTCGCTCGATTATCCTGCATGTGTTTATATGTTTCAAGAGGCCTCATATAGGGGAGAGTATAAAGACAGTTGGAGACATTTGAAGAACTAAGTAGTAATAAAAAAACTTATCAGACTAAATCAGTTGAATAAGAACTGTTTGCGCCAGAGACAAATTGTCTCTGTGGTCATTCATTGACTTTTCCCTCTAATAGATCTCCCTTTATTTCTTTTCAAGGATTACTTTACGAATGAGTGTTCCCCATAGATTGGTAACAGCAGCACCACTTTATCAGAGTCTCGCCGGAGATAAGTTAAATTGAAACTAAAGCTGACTGAGAGTCAGCCTACTGCTGGCCCCTCCTGTGTTTTTCCGGGCAGAAAACAACACTTTGATTTTGCCGGCAACTCGACAGACGACTCGGGCTTCCTCTCTGTAATTAACGAGCTGACAGGACGCCGATGCTCAGGGAGCAGAGAGTACAAGGGTCCGTGATTTGCGGTGCTGCTGTTGTTTTTAAAGTTACAAGGCGGTCAGTCTTTGTCATCATACATTTACACAATTACTACTAACCACGCATTTACATATCAAATGCCTCAGCGGCACACACGAGCGAGGGCTATGCAGTCTGAAGGTTGTGATTGGTCGGATCATGGGCTGCTTACAAGTAAACAGCCCATGTTGACTTGTATTACTCTGAAGAAGCTAAGCCATCCCGATCGATCCAGATGCCACGCCAACGCTTTAACGCGCTGCTGCTTGCACTGCTAGACTGGGTATCCCCGTCCATTCTGCCGGCGATTTGAGTTCGCCCTGCAGAAAGGTCTGGAGAGAAGCAATACATTTCCTTCTAGTTTCAATACGTTTTTGCGGGAGCCAATCGAGATGCTGGCTTTTCCCACTGGCGCACTATGTGCTGGTTTAACACAATGCCGACGGCAAGCAGCCAATTGCGGTACAGTCATTTGAACTAGGCCCATTGTTCACACCTCTTGTGCTGAAGAAAATGACAGCAGCTTCCCCAGACCAACGTGCAATTTACGATTGAGCTGGGTCTAACTATAGCCAGGCTAGACACTTGCTGCTGGCGCAAGTGATGGAGATTCAAACGGAGCTCAACAAAAAATAACCCGCCACTATGTACTCCTCAAGCCTCTCGAAGCATTGAGACAAACAATAAATTAACCTAAGGTGTATAATCGGAAAGGTCCATTAATCAGCCAAATATGAAACGCTCGCTCCATGCTGTGTAAGCATTTTGCCAAATTATACTAGATATAGGGCCTTCATACTAGACATAAAAAAATCGATATAATATTTGCCCCCTTGTCAGGAACTCGTGCCACCTCCTTGTCACCCACTGTACAATTTTCTAGATCTCATCTGCCACTGGTTTGGAAACAGACGTGTTTAGTATTCCTGCTGCAGCTTCTCCGCACTTCATTTTGTTTTGTTATTAGAAAGTTGCGTCCGCGGCGCTTACATCTCTGTAGCTGTACCACTATTGATTGTTTGCGCTCAGCCAGAATTGCTTGCAAACATTGCGTCGGTGTGATGGTAGGTGATGATGTGGTGTGTCGAAGCTACAGGGCACGTGAAGTGTTTTTGTTTTAAAGACAGGAAGTGTCAGGTTTTTAGTGTGTTTCATCCAAAGTGACTGGTGAGTGATTTGGTTTTCAGATCACCTCAAGCCAGTCTGTGAGATACCTTAATTGTTCAAATCAAATTGAAACACGTAGCATCTGTGTTTGGGGATAGGCATGCATGCTCCAGCCTCCAGCTGTGGCACAGATGCACAACCAAGGCCTGATTATGTCTTCAACCCCCGCAGGTCTTACGAAGATTGGCTCATTCATATTACATGCACCCTGGCCGGGATTTCTTTCCTTCCTATTATCATTGTTGACGATGATTATTGCTCTTGTGGTTGCAGTTGTTCCAATAATAATTGTATCTCATTAAAAGACAGCCATTTCCATATATTTAACAACATTACTCCATTCAAAAACACATTTATTCAACAGTTTTCAGCTATGCTAACATAACTGCACAAGGGTTTCTAACCATCATTTAGCCTTTTAACACAATTAGCTAAACAATGTACCAGTAAAACACATGAAGGATCATTGCTGGAAATGGGCCTCTGTATTCCTATCTGGATATTCCATTGAAAATCAGCCGTTTCCAGAATATTCATTCAAAAAATAAATAAGGACATATTTAAGTGTCCCCAAAGTTTGAAACAGGGCTTAAGATGTCTTAAGATGTACTTGATTCATTTCCCGTCTGAAAATTAAAAGGAGTCAATCTCATATTGTATCCTATTTTGTTCTTTAAAAGACACTTTAATCCAAATTGAGGACATTAAGGAGCAGTGTGTGCTTGTACCACAGGACTCCACCACGCACGCCATCAGTTAACCAGGGCGAGGGGGAGACACACTGCACCGTACACAATACCCCGCTCAACAAGCCGTGGTTCACCAAGGCGCGGCTGAATGCGCCGGAGACGCCTCATTAGGCACACATTGTACTGTAACGGCTCAGGACGAAATGGCTTCCTGCTGTTGCTAGGAGACCATTGAGCATCCTCGAGGGGGCTCACATCTGTTGTAGAGGTCTTAGAACATGGCGGAAGATCGGCCGGCTGGCTGGCTCAACGCCATGGCCCCGTGGGAGAGACGCGTCGTATAGCGACAGGCGCAGGTTCAAGACAGAAGCAGTTCCTGCGGTCCTACGCCACACGTCATAACCTCTATACGACAGTTCAGCTTTCTGTATCTCCCTCCGGTCCATGAAGCCACAAACACCTTCTATGCACTCCAGATTATATATATAAACTGACTACATCTTGTTTATAGTTTGCTGCATTACAGCCCCTTTAGTATGCCTTCAATCCCAGTGATGTACAGTATGTATCAATGCAACCCCTGCTCCTTAAAGGCACTATTTGTTGGACATTTACATGCATAAAGAACCAACTGGGGGCTGGTTTTGCCGTAAACAACATGTCGAAGAATGCGACGTCTCAACCCAGATAATGGCAAAATGTACTGTTGATTTGTATATTTCATAATATTCTCCCAATTTATGTTCATACCCAATATTTATCTATTATTAAAACCAAGATCAGTTTAGGAGTAATGGCCTCAACCCAGCAAACTCTCACATAGGCTGCAGATCATTACCCGGCCGAAGGGTTCAGTAATGAGAAGGAGTTGGTATTCTTACACAAAGAACCTTGATTAACATGAGCCCTCAACAAAAGAACAACCAAAGTAAAGGAATGTGTTTCGATCAAGCTGAAATGGCTTGACGACCCTCTTCAGTCGCATTCTGCACGGTTTGGACGAAACATCAACTACACAACACAAAACCATCACACCGTTGCATTCCCTACTCCCTACGCATCTTCAAAGAAGCTTAAACCTGTAACTGATACCTCTCAATAGTAAATTCCTGCATAGTCCATAGCTGACCCAAAATCAAAACACCACATGCCTCCCTCAACGACATCCCCGGCCCGAAGCGGAGGAGGGCCAGCCGAGCGGTGAAGGGGTTAAGCCATATGGTGCTGTGTCTGTGCTCAAGCCGCTGAACGCTCCAACACAGAGCATCCTTTGTCTGTGTGCCAGCAGCACCCTCACCCTTGGCCAAGTCTGTAGCGTTGGGTGGGTGGGGTGGGGGGGGGTGGGTGGGGGGGTGGCCCACAACCCACGACCCACGACCCACTGCCCACTCTGAGTCCCGCCCCGCTGGCTCACAACAACATGTGCTGCTCACCGAGGAGCCCCGTTGTGTGAGAAAGAGCGTTGAGAAGTACGTGTTTCCCCTCAGCGCGGCTAAGAATAGTCAACTGTGTTAGAGTCGTGGTGCCGCTGATCAGACCTCGTCTTTTTGTGGGTGTCCTTCTTTCTCCCGTTGGCTGCTGCTTTCTTTGACAGTACAGGATCGAAAATAAATATGTGAGGTTTGGAGAAGGCTTTTATCAGCAGCACCTTAGAATACCACCAGAGTATTTTCCTGGCGTGTGAGGTCGCAATGAGATCGAACCCTTCACCCTGCAACAGTGAATGCCATACTGTGCCATTTAGGATGAAATGTCTCTCTCTCTCTCTCTCTCTCTCTCTCTCTCTCTCTCTCTCTCTCTCTCTCTCTCTCCTCTCTCTCTCTCTCTCTCTTCCTCTCTCTCTCTCTCTCTCCTCTCTCTCTCTCCTCTCTCTCTCTCTCTCTCTCTCTCTCTCTCTCTCTCTCTCTCTCTCTCTCGAGGACCTTTCTATGTTTCTCCTCTAAGACATCACGGTCAAAAAGAAACCTTCTCGTCTCTCTCTCTCTCTCTCTCTCTCGAGGACCTTTCTATGTTTCTCCTCTAAGACATCACGGTCAAAAAGAAAACCGTGTCTCTCGCTCTCTCTCTGTGTCTGTCTCTCTCTCAGCATCATTCTCTCTCTTCCCCCTCTCTTGTCTTTGCCCATTTCCTCTCTCCCTCTCTCCCGGCTCCCTGTCTCTCCCCACACAGGGTTGGCAGAGGATTTCAACACGTCATTCTGGGAACAGAGGGCGAGAGCGGGTGAGAGAGAGATGGAGCTGGAGAGAGATCCTGGGTGTTTGTGGAGGAGTGAGAGAAGCTCGCCTGGATCCTGTCACCAGAGACTCAGGTTCGATCGGCGCAGTCCAAATCCCCAAAGAGCTTTAGAAACGCTGTTGGGAAGCGTCGTGGCAAATACACTGACAGTTTCTACCGTTTTACATGAAATGAAGGAATGGGATATTCACAGCCTTCTTTGTTTGCTATTACTTGTCGGTATACCTGTGTGTCTCTGATTTTGTGTCTCTGATTTTGTTCACTGCTTTGAGGCCTGTGGGGAGGCAAGCCATTCAGAGGCAAACCACAGTGTATTATCAGGTGCCATTTTCAAGTGCATTTGTGTGTGTGTGTGTGTGTGTGTGTGTGTGTGTGTGTGTGTGTGTGTGTGTGTGTGTGTGTGTGTGTGTGTGTGTGTGTGTGTGTGTGTGTGTGTGTGTGTCTATACTACACTATGAAGAAAGGATGAAGGGGGAAATGTGCACGTGAGTGCATGTTCACACACCTCCTTCTGCACGTGAACGTGCATCCATGCGTGTGTTTGCAGCACGGAGGGGCTGGAAGTTGCATGTATGTCACCATATGGGAAACTAGGCATTCAATGAATTTGCACCCGCAATGTAAACTTGCATTTTTTTCTGTGCGCCTTCAACGTGCATGCATGGGGCTACTCAACACCCTAGAGCGACGCGATGCAGGCATGAATGTGGACGTGTGTGACAGCAGATGGCTGCGCCCAGCAGTAGCTCTGGCCGTCTGTTTGGGAAACTCAGACAGAAAGGACTCCCATGTAGTTCGTCTAACAGCCACCGTTTTAAGTCAGTTTTATTTCTTGTAATACGGTGCGAATGCATTTTTTCTTCATTAGGGTAAGGCCCTCAGTGGCTAGTTTATTTCCGATGTGATGTATTTTATGGGGCCCCTGATTGCCAATTATAGCCATTCCAAAGTTATTAAAAATTAAATATAAATGAGTTTTGGGCACAGACCGGTGCCAGTCAGCCATTCAAGTCACACCCTGAATGTTGTGCCAAATGTGGATTGATTCCTTTTAGTCTCTCTTCAAATAACAAGTGAGAGTAGTTGTGAGGTCACGAGGCCGAGAGGATGTTGTTCTCAGTCAACAGGCGGGAACGGCCCGAAGAGAGATGTGGACAAACAGTCGTCCAAACAACTGAAGGAGGTGGTTGAAGCTATTCACTCTAGACGCATGAGAGATATGTCTTGCGTGTAGACTGACTGAACCTCTGACGGAAGCGGGGCTAAGCTCAGACGTCACCGCTCGTCAGCCGATATCGAGCAGGCTTCAAACGCAAATGTCTCCGATACATCGCGGTGCTGAACCTGCTTTACCGCTTTGCCTAGACCTTGCATATTGCTATTATTCTATTATTAAACACGGCGGAGTCAACAACATATCAACTCGTACATGACAGTCGCTTTGCTTTGGAGATGAGGTACAAAGCTGACACTTGCGTGTGCGAGTGCATATCAAACGGAGATCTCTTGTCACCCCCCCCCCCCCCCTCCCTAACAACAAATGTACAAATGTTGGGAAAGGCTGTTAGCATATGATGCCGTTCATGTAAACACATCTTGTATTCAAAAACAGTTGCAGTATCTAGATACTTCTCCATACTGCTCACATATGCACTAAGAACAGCCCCCTTAACAATGTTATGTTTAGGGCTATCAAAGGACAGGGATGAATATATTTCTTTTGGCTTAGCGTTGAAGAATCAAAGGCCAGAACTCTTCTGGCCTTTGCAAGGTAGCAGCAAAACGCTAAAAAGAAAAATGAAGGACTGAAATCATGCTTTTTCAACTTTTCTCTTTGATTTAGACTGTTATATGACGTATGGATACATGTTTGACATCTGCTAAGCTAGAAAAATCTAAGACTGAGTCAGGGGGAGTATTAGCGCCCACCGCGAACGTCCCTAGCGTGAAACAGCTTGTGTGCACTCAAACTTTACTTCCGTAAGAGTGTGACGTCAGACTGTGCAGCGGGCGTTGCTGAAGTGCAAAAGTCGCGCCTCCCGGCTACCCACAATGTTTACAACTTCTCAGGGGTGTGAATTTGCAGACACACGGGGGCTACTCGGGAGGGGGGCCTCAAAGCGACTTGATACGCTGGAATTGGTTTTGCAGGAATGAACAGTGTGAGAATAATAAGGGGTATCTCTAACATCCAGGCATGTTACACTATTGTAGTCGTACCCCCAAATGCAATTATTAACCCTAAAAAAGCATGAAATGAAATGAAATGGGATCTTTAAAGTAGGTGACAATTTCGGTCCCCCGAAATCGGAATACGTCTCCACTTCTACAACAGGGCCCGCGGGCGGTGCTCTTACGCAGTAGTAGCAGCTCCAGCCGGTGATGGTGTGAGCAGAGTCCCGCATCTCCTGCAGGGCCTCGGCCCGTAGGTAGCCCAGCTCCCGCAGGCAGCCGTCGTGGAAGACGCGCGTGCAGATCCTGCAGGGGTACAGGTCGTCGGCAGTCCACACCTCACACACATCACACATCTCGTCGTTGGATGGCTGGGGGGCGAGAGAGAGAGAGAGAGAGAGAGAGAGAGAGAGAGAGAGAGAGAGAGAGAGAGAGAGAGAGAGAGAGAGAGAGAGAGAGAGAGAGAGAGAGAGAGAGAGAGAGAGAGAGAGAGAGAGAGAGAGAGAGAGAGAGAGAGAGAGAGCGAGAGAGAGAGAGATTAACGAGGTGCTGAACTGACAGATACCCATTGAGGTGGTGATGGTGGCTGCAGGGAGGAGGGGGAGGAGGAGGAGGAGGAGAAGGAACTCTATATTTTAAAGGTACATTGAGGGGGTTTAAAGACTGGGGAGAGAGGAGGAGGGGAGGAGGAGGAGGAGAAGGTGGGGGATGAAGATAGGTAGGAGGGGGTTGACAAGCAGGATAGCAGGTGATGTGTGAAGTGGCAAAAGGCTGCTTTGCCATTGATTCATATTAATTAACTGTGCCCTTGTTCTAGTGAACCAGTGGGACAAACTCGTAATGTAGTCGTTACCCTCTGATATGAAGTACTTCCCTCGGCAGCACTGCTTTAGTTAATTGGTTCATTTAAAAAAAGTAACAAGTGTGTTAACATGTTTCATTTGTACACAATTTGTCTGCTAATTAAAACTAAATGACCCTGCAGAAGTTGTTTACGCCACAGGAATGCATCAAATATTAACAACAGAGAGGCAACATTAATTAACTTGATGACAAATATAATGTAATGGTACTTCTTCTTGGTTAACAATCCTACGTCGACGATGGCTTTTCCACAAGATAAACGTCCGTGAGAGTGAGTGTCCCTGGGGATTGTAGTTCAAAGTGGCTGTAAATAAGCCTCAGGCAGCTTTGCATCTCAATGCAGTTGAACTACAGACCAACTGCCTCGAGGCGTTTCACTGGGGACGAGGTTCCAAATAAATTAGCAGTTAGCCAGTGAGCTATAAAACTCAATGTTCCTGAACCACTGCACTACAGTGGTTGAGATGTGTAGTTCAGAGAGAACTAGTGGTAACTTTCAACTAAAAACAATGTGCGCAATGTAACTCCTAGCCAGTGATAAGATCCAAAACAACAAACGCTCATTAGTACCGATTGCCACATAACCCCTCCTTTGTTGTGGTGCTGTTGCATCATTAAAAATGGATGCCAAGAGCGGTCTAGGGTGTCTAGCTCGGCAAGAGGCACGAACAATGGCTCCGTCTGTTTACCTGTGAACCGAGGGGCCCCGCGGAGCCAGCCAACCGCCCACTGCAGCAGCGCCTGCTAACGGCTACGCGCTACAACTCTTGACTCCAAACCTCCCAACACCAAACCCAACCAACTCTGGCCATTGTTTACCTTTATATTTGAAACATGTAATTAGTTATATTTGACAGTTGAGGATGCAGCAGCTAACCGACAACTCTTTACTCCAAACCTCCAATACCAAACTCTGTCCATAGTATAATACACCTTTAGGCTATATTTGAAATCATTTATTATTAGTTTGACAGTTGAGGATGCCTGGATTTCAAGCATTCTGTGGCCCATTCCTGGCTTCAGTTCATTCGCTAATTTGACCAACTTGGGGAAATTACGTAAACGGTCGCCCTTCTCCGCAATTATATTGCGTCGACAGCATTGAGGTGCCGGACTGCAGCCTTTTCCACAGCATGCATATGAAGCACTACTTCCTTGTATCAGATAACAGCCCGGCCTGACGGCGCACCCCACCCAGAGAGCCCTCACGGACCACTCTTGGCGGGCATGGAAGTGCTTCGTCTTCAGCGAGAGAGGCTGCTGTCTCCACCTTTCCCCCCACGCCCCTTCTCCCCTCCTCCCCCCTCGGTATGCATTTAGCGAAACCCTCTCGGAGCCTCTTGAAAGCACTAGCGCTAACACGCCGCGCTGTCACGCACACGCCTAAACTCCGAGCCGTTGTTCCAACCGCTGTTGCCATGGTGATTCTTCTGACATCTCTCGGGTATCTTTTTAACCCCAAGCGTGGAGAGGCTCTGAGTGTGTGCGCGTGCATGGGCAAAATGAAAGGCCCCTATTTTTTTTTATCCTGCTTTTAAATGTCTTAAACTGTTCATCCAGTGGTTAATGTGGCGTTACAGCCCCAAAGGCAAACATGTGCACATTGAACAGTGAGGAGAAGGAGAAGAAGACATCATAGGAACATGACTTTTAAGTGTAATTGCATTGCAATCACAGGAAACCTGCTCTCTAACATTATCTCCCTGGTTCAACCCCACCTGCTCTCTTTGGTTCCTCCTCCACCTTAAATGTTCTCAACTCCACCCTACCTGCTCTCTCTAGCTCCTACTCCATCCTACATGCTGTCTCTAGCTCCTCCTCCACCCTACCTGCTTTCTATGGCTCCGCCTCCACCCTAGCTGCTGTCTCTAGCTCCTCCTCCACCCTATCTGCTTTCTATGGCTCCGCCTCCACCCTAGCTGCTCTCTCTAGCTCCTCCTCCACCCTCCCTGCTCTCTCTAGCTCCACCTCCACCCTCCCTGCTCGTTAAGCTCCCCGCTAGCTGCCCTCTCTAGCCCCTCCTCCACCCTCCCATCCCTCTCTGTCCGGCTCCATCACCACCTCCACCCTACCTGGTCTCTCTTGCCCAGCGCCACCTCCAAGGCCTGGTCGTCGTTGGCATCCCTCTTGGGTCGGACGAACGCGGGCGGAGTCAGCTGGTGGCTCTTCTGCATGTCCTCAGGCTCCACCCCCTTCCCGTCCCTCATCCGGGACCACGCCTCCTTGTTCACGTTGCACCCGTCCCTGGTGGGAGGGGGGGCCGCGTCGGCCTCCTCCTCCGCCCCCTCCTCGCTCTCGCCGAGGGTAGCGGGCACGTCAATGGCCCCGCCCACATTGTCATCTGCCTGATCATGAATGGCCGGGGGCGCGGTCACCTTCACGCCCTGCTGGAAGGCATTGACAACGGCGTTGCACTTCTGCACCTTCTCCACCTGCTGCTTCTTAGACATCAGCACTCCCATGGCTGGAGAGAGGGGCGAGAGGGTGGAGGGAGAGAGAGAGGGGGAGAGAGAGGGAGTTAGTGTGTATGGACAAATAGAACGTATAGTTCAACGCTAGCTACATAGGAGTACATCTCCATGGGCTAATGTTTTTGGCTTCCAGACGCTGCTTTGTTAGTTAATATATTGTTTGTTGTTAAACTGAGTATATTTCTCCAGTGTCAGGGTCGTCATTATCAGTACTGATATTCTGCTCAGATCCCAGTCATAAATCTCATCGTCCACCAATTTCAGCTCTTCTTACACGTTCAACAAGCCTCCATAAACACCGTATTTACGACCTCAACAAGACATTTTATCCTCCAAGGACACGGAAAATAGACATCTCCCTCTCCTTCTCTCCCTCCTTCTCTCGCTCACCCTCTTCTTTATCTCCCATCTTCTCTATCCCACCGCTCCACACACCTATCTCTATCTCTCGCCCTCCATCTATCCCCTTTTTCTTCAGGGGCCTCTGCACGATATAGTAGGACTAAAGGACACAAACTTTTGAAATATACTCTCTCTCTCTCTCTCTCTCTCTCTCTCTCTCTCTCTCTCTCTCTCTCTCTCTCTCTCTCTCTCTCTCTCTCTCTCTCTCTCTCTCTCTCTCTCTCTCTCTCTCTCTCTCTCTCTCTCTCTCTCTCTCTCTCTCTCTCCTGACCTCCCCACCATGATCTGTCTACCTCCCACCAGCTCTTTTTCTCCATCCCTCTGAATCTCCCTCTCCCATCCTCCCTCTCTACCATCTTCCCCCTCCCCTCTCTCTCCCTCTCCCTCCCTTTCTCTCCCTCCAACTCTCCCTTCACCAGGTCTGCTACTTGAGCATCTCAAGTGTAAACCGAGCACAGTATCTAAAACTCAATATGTAGTCACACCTGTACAGCACCTGTGTGTGTGGGTCTGTGTCTTTGTGTGTATGTGTGTGTGTGTGTGTGTGTGTGTGTGTGTGTGTGTGTGTGTGTGTGTGTGTGTGTGTGTGTGTGTGTGTGTGTGTGTGTGTGTATGTGTGCACTGTGTGTGTGTGTGTGAGTAAGCAAGTGTGCGTGCGTATGTGTGTGAGTGAGCAAGTGTGCGTGCATATGTGTGCATGTGCGTGTGTGAGTGTGCAGATTGCATGATGTGTGTGTGGTGTGAGAGTTTGTGTGTGCATCTGTGTGTGCATGCGTGTGTGTGTATGTTTGGGTGCGAGTGTGTTTTCACATGTGTGAATGCAAAACTGAAAAAAGGCCATTAGAAATACGCTGGCTGTACAGCGACCCCTACTCATCCCAGCAGCGCCCCCACCTCTCTCATCAGCCTGTTATTACGGCCCAGGGCCCAGGGTCAGCTGTGGTCTAGTGTGGAGGGTGTGTGGGTTATTGGCGCTCAAGCCGGAGGCGACCACGGCTTCTCCTGTACATGTTGTTGACCTCCGTTACAGTGATGACAGTTTTGCATATTTGATTAGTTTCATTTTATATATTTAAATTTAAATTTAGTAATATATATATAAATGTATATTTATATATTTGTTGAAGTTTAGTTTTTAGAAATCTTAGTGTTAGTTTTAGTCTTTTCTGGAATATGGGTTATTTTTAAGGTGTGGGATTCCAAAGTACTGTGCAATAAAAACGGTGCAATAAGGACTAAAACAGATAGATCCACCCAAAACACTAGGCTGTGAAATACATCAAAAAGACATAGTCCAAAGATGATTTCGCTGTCGTATTTTTTTTTACCTTTTGTAAAGACTACCTTTCGTAAATACCGTTTTCTGCTGGTTATTGATTTATTGCAAAGCCTTTCTTTTATTTTTATTTCAGTATTAAAATAAAAATCTGCACACCTTGTTGTTCATTGACGATAAAAACGTTGACCTATGTATTAAAATAAGATGTACTTTATTGATCGCAGATGGAGATTATAAAATGTGGTCGAGTCATTTGTTCCCATGGGTCAGATGATTCATGTCTCCACGCGGAAAACCAAGACTAATTCCTTTTTGGGTCATTGTATGCGGGAAATCAAAGTGTTGTGATCATAAAGAGCTTAGCTGAATAGAGCATTGCACACGTTTGACTGGGGTAAATTATTTTGCACTCACAGACGCATAATTAAAAATCTTTTATATGGATCGAGTAACCAAGGCAACTCTAAGTACGAGCTAACAAGAAAACGTCTTCAGCACAACATCAATGATGGAATGAAATAGATTAATTTGGGTCGAGCTCGGAGTAGCAAATCATAGAACTAATGATGTGACCCTGACAACAAGGATGGATGGTTACTGATAGATTGTTACCTGATTCAACACCTGAATCTGCTATGCGTGATAAGAGGTAGAACATAAACTTCACACGTCGTAAATAATTTCAATAATGTAGCATATCAACATCACTAATGTCTAACACAAATTTCAACAATGTCAGCAATTCTATTTGCATATACATTTCTACTTTTCTTATTGTGTCTTTACTATGGAGATATTTTCTCTAGATTTTATGTCTGATTTATTCTTCATTTAATTGTTATGCCTTTCTCTCGTATAGTACATGTATTTCAATTGGAGAAAACAATGAGCTTAAGGTGGAGGAACTCTCAATGATGTATCACCAATCACCAATCGTCAATAAGTCAGGAACAGGGATTGAATGATCCGCCATTTGGTTCCTGTTCTTCCTAGAGGTCCGAGACTCAAACAGATCTCATCTGGATTCATCTCAAGCCTCCTCCTTCTCCGGAATCAGTTTCTAAACTCTCTCCCCCTTGGGGAGGAGTAGTGGGGATCAAGAGGAGGTTCTGAAAGTCAGCCAGGAGATCCAGGTCAATCGATGACACCAAATATTCATCCTGCTTTCCTCCAATGTGTCAAAAGTCGTTCAAAAGTCATTCTCTCCATCCCTCCCTCCTCTCCTGTTTTCTGCACTCTCTCTGAAGCCCATTTGTCAACCATACCAGTTCATCTCTATTCTTATCAGACTATAGAGCCCTTTGAAACCTCTCTCTCTCTCTCTCTCTCTCTCTCTCTCTCTCTCTCTCTCTCTCTCTCTCTCTCTCTCTCTCTCTCTCTCTCTCTCTCTCTCTCTCTCTCTCTCTCTCTCTCTCTCTCTCTCTCTCTCTCTCTCTCTCTCTCTCTCTCTCTCTCTCTCTCTCTCTCTCTCTCTCTCTCTCTCTCTCTCTTCAAAGTGCCTCTGAGGAGCCAGGTTATCTTCCCCCCTCTCGCTGAATGACTTCACTTCAAGTATCTTTCTAACATAAATTATTATCCATCAGACCGACTGGTCCTCGTACCTCGATGTACGAGCTAAAGCAAGGCCTGTTTGTTTTCTGCAGTGCAGAATTCAGATGGGAAAAAGTCACGCAATCTGTCCATTGCTACTAATCACGCCACCAACAACAATCATTTTTTCTAATTAGTGATTTTAATGAGTCATGAATTACTCATTTGACGTCAAACTCCTGAGTCTAGTGCTTTCCACCAGGGAAATATTCTGATTGGATTTTAATTCTTAACACATCAAACGGCCCCACTTTGTGATGATGAAGGAAGAAACAGAAAATGTAAGGACAAATCTCACTGAAGAAAGAACGACAAATCAGGTTCAAACTCACAATGTTCCCAAAGCATGATGCTGACCTTAAGCTGGTACCCTTCAAAAACCATTATACTGCCACTCATATATACTGCCCCCCCCCCCCCTCCTTTACAACATTGTATTTTATATCCATGTCACTGCATCCCCCATTTACAACCGTTGGTGGTTTAGCTTCATTTTACGTCATGTCTGAGAAGGTTTTCTCTGGTTGTTTTTTTAAGGAGGTAAGTGTAGTAGTAGTATGAGTAATAAGGAGGGGAAGGCAGGATGACAGACGGACGGACAGATGAAATAAGAGACAGACGGTCTTTGCTTTGCCATGCAAAATCTGAGAGGATATCAAAGGCACCAAAGGAGTGTGTACTATCAATAATGAATGCTACAATTTCAAGTGTGTGCGTGTGTGTGTGTGGTGCGTGTGTGTGTGTGTGTGTGTGTGTGTGTGTGTGTGTGTGTGTGTGTGTGTGTTGTGTGTGTGTGTGTGGTGTGTGTGTGTGTGTGTGTGTGTGCGTGCGTGTGTGTGTGTGTGTGTGTGTTTGTTTATATTCTGCCACCATAAGGGTGGTTATTGCAAGGTTTTGAAATATGCTTTTGTCAAGGTCAGTCCAAAACAGAAACAGAAAAATTATATGTTCTGAAATAACAGCCTAATGTTCAGAAGGGCCAGTGTCAACACCACAATGACAATCAGCTGGTTTAAATGCTTTTCTAGGCACTTGGAGAGGAAATATGAACAGAATGACCAGAATCTAGTTTTCTATTTTTATGGATTCCAATGCATTTATGATAGATGTAGGAATAGTATAATATAATCAATGTAAATCATATGTAAAATTCGAAAAGTTCCAAAGATATGAAGTTTGCTAATTAATGAATTACCCTCATACATGCCTCTATCAATATTGAATCAATATCTCTATAACTTCAAGACTAGCAGACTATTATCAAGGGCAACATGAAAAGAACATTGCGTCGCTTGGCAAGAACGTTTTGGCGATGTTACACGCCGTTCCCGAACAAAACCAACGTGCTTCAGGATTAAAAATGGGAACGGAAATAACAGCACAGTGACGTCGTCACGACGGCACTAGACGGCACTTGCGCTCTCCTCCCTCGTGAGAGATAGGCAGCCAATCCAATTACTGAGGACAGCGGCGTCGTGGACTCCAGATGATTACACGCTACTTACGGGACATGTGTTTAGCTCTGAGATGCAGTAGCACCCGTACATGCACCGCATATGTGTATGCACGTAATTGAATCATGTTTATCTAGAAGGAAATAGGACTAGGCCTACTTCCAGACAGTAACTTACACCTCCCTGTCGAGCGCCTTGCTATGTGCTAATGCTCTGGTGTGCTTAAAGGAGACATATTATAGTCTTTTCCCAAAAAGTGAAACCTAGTATTTGAGTTGCAGAAAACATGTTTTTGAAGCTGTTAGCTGAAAATAGCTTTTTGGAAAAAAAAAAATATTGTCTACCGCTACTCCCCTCTATTGGCTCTATGCACAACTCCACTACTTCCTGGACTTAGTGCAGCTCCTTCATTTCCTGTCTTACATTATTGGATAAACTGATTAATCCAGGTGTGTCTGACCATTGTGACTACTCAGACACACCTGGATTAATCAGTTTGTCCAGTAATGTAAGACAGGAAATGAAGGAGCTGCACTAAATCCAGGAAGTAGTGGAGTTGTGCATAGAGCCCATTTCAGTTCCTTCAGAATGCCCTGCTTCTGGTGTCTGTAGCTTTGATGCAAATGAGCTGCTGCCCATTGACCAATGGGCAGCAGCTGTCAGACTGAACCACAGCATGGAGGAGATGGGGTTGTTGCCGTTTTCTGACTCCTGGAGCTATCTATATTATATAATATAACATAATAATATTATATACGGGTGTTTATTTAATCTATCTAATATCACGACCAAAAGCTAGAGAAAGGGATTGTACTCCCGGAGCTTAGCTGCAGGGCTAGTGCCAAGTCCCCCCCGCCGGAGCTGCTCGTCCGCTGGTCCACACAATCTTAGCGATGCTCTGATTGGAGGGGAGTGGGGAAGTGGGAGGTAATATTCAAATGTGCCCCCTTCCTACGTCGGATGGGTCCCCGAAACTGACTCGCTTGTTTGGTAGCTGGAGGCGAGGTGCTTCCAGAAATGCGTATCTCACTCAAAAAATCATGTAGACTTATTTCAAAGTTTGTATGTGTTTGGGAGCACCATCTACCCACAACAACACCCCAAATCCTAGGAAAAATGCTGTTTTCATAATATGTCCCATGTAATAGACTATTCATGCAAATCAGCGTCTTCACTTATCATAATCATGTGTCTTGATTCCCTTGCTCAATGTAAATCTTCCTATAGGAAATGGGACGTTACAGATTTTATTTTTTATTTTATTGCTGTATCAGAAACCTGTCTTGAAATGAAATGTTTTATTGCTCTATTTATCTAATGTTTTTTTCTTCGATCTCAGTATAGCTGAACACAAAACAACAAGAAAAAGTTTCATCATTTTGTTTGGGGTTGATTAGTTAGTGGGATAAGATGATTATTCCATTCAAAGAAAAAAAATGACTCATGCCCCGTTTACACGAGATCGCTTGCGGGTAAAAATGACAAAATATTTTATCGGAAGTGCCTTTCGTTTAGACAGTGACAACGTTTTTGGGGCATGAAAACGCATAAATCTGAAACCACCCTCCAGAGTGGAAAAATTTTATACGCTCCCCCGTAGTGTTGCCGTCTACACTGCCAAGACAGAACACTGCTCAGATCTGCTCACGTCGCGTACGCGTCTACGTCACATACATGTGCCAGTACAAGGAAATAAACAAACATGTCAGATTATTTCCATGCGTCGGACCATCAAGCTGCTCTGACAGCTCTAATAAACTTACAGGAGTCTTTCCACGAAATGTACAGGATATGTACAGATAGTATTACTGAACAGTAAAGGATCTTTTATGTTTTGGTTTTTTGCGGCGTAAGAGAAGAAGTAAGATTCTACGCATGCGCTCAGACATGGCAGTGTTGCATGATAGTGTATCACAGCCCCACCTAGCCGCCTGGCATGCATACCCAATCGAATTCCACACACTTTTGCGTCACCGTATGCACGCAGTTTTCCTCCTGAAAACGCTCGTCTAAACGCGGAATAAAAAGCTTGTCTAAACGTGGAATAAACAGCGCAAGTGTCTGCGCTGTGTGTATCAGCGCCTTCCTCTGAACAGCCAGCGGTGCAACGTTCACGCGGAGGATACTCTTCAAAAGAACCGAGCGACGCCAGACAGATAATTAAAGCAGACCTAATTAGTCTGCCGTCTGAGCCGAGCGACCTCTGCTTGTTCTGGGTTCAGTGGCAGGGGAGCGACCTCTGCTTGTTCTGGGTTCAGGGCAGGGGAGCGACCTCTGCTTGTTCTGGGTTCAGTGGCAGGGGAGCGACCTCTGCTTGTTCTGGGTTCAGTGGCAGGGGAGCGACCTCTGCTTGTTCTGGGTTCAGAGGCAGGTGTGGGGGTGTGGGAGGGGGATCTGTAGGCATTCAATTGGAGGACGACAAAGTTGTTTGGCTGCTTAAAAAAATGGGTGGCAGGTAGGACTAGGTTTCGAGCCTCTGCTGAAGAACGTGTACCGAATAAAATAATCAATAAAAGAAACGTAAAGGGAGTACTTGAAGTCGGCGTGTGTGAGACTTAGCAATTTGTTGGCGTAATTCATCTGTAATCCTGTCGCCACAGCTGGGGGGTGGGGGAGCGTGACGCGTTGATGATAATAATAAATGAGAGGACGGATCTAGGGTAAATGCAGACGCCTTCTCACCGCCAACAGTGTGCACCGTTGAGAGTTTGATTTGCCAACAATGGGAATGGAAAGGTAGACATAGTGGGAGCCAATAGCGATGAATAGTAGCCTACTACTGGTGGTTACCTCAACAGAAACCAACTGAATGGCTTAGTCATGTGTTATTTATGTTGAAGGGCTGCAGCTGCTTCGGCTTCAAACCCCCTCTCACTTGTTTCGTCAAGCCTTTATTTCACGCTACGTTGATCACCCTTCTCTTGTAAGGGTGTTGCTATATAGTATGACCATGCTACACATTTGATAATGAATAAACAATACACGACTAAATAACATTAGCATTGTTATTTAAATCGTTTTGGTGTTTTTCGTTGTAAATTGTAGGGTTAAGGTTAAGATTTGGGGTTCTATTTCCCCCAAATTAAACTAGATGTAGGAAGGAGACAGGTGGAGGTGGGAAGGAGACAGGTGGAGGTGGACAGGAGACAGGTGGAGAAAGGGCATGATCTAGGGTCTGCCCCTGTATCTCCAGCGTGTGATCCAGGCAGAGAGCTGCCCGCACCAGTGCGTCTGGTTCCAGGAGGACCTTGTCTTTTTTAGGTTCACTTATGAATTTTAATAAGGGCATCATGTTTGGTTCTTTCATCCTGCCCTATGGTGGAAAATCTAATCTGACACAAGTGGGTTAGTGCCGCTGTTTAGAGGCCTCACTTCATAACACAGTGGAGAAGCCTGACACTGGGTTGGCCCATACACCAGACACCACCAAACCAATCTGAATCCAAAACCCACTTCAGAAACGCATTCTACGTGATGCCAGACAATAACAAACCAATAAGAGACTATACAGTACATGATTTCAGATGCCAACGAACCCAACAGAACACAAAATTCCAGGTGCAAATATACCAAAGGAAATCCAAAATACTTATTCATTATAGTCTTAGTATGATTGGCAGTGTGTATTTGTGCCACTTAAGAATACCCAGTAAATTGGAATTTCTTAGCTTGCTACTAACCAGAAGCTAGAAGGAACATGTTTTCCCCCATCCCAGCCTAGTCTAGTTCAATCTGCTAGCCATCAAGCAGAGGATGAAGGAGAATGTATTTCCCTTCTCTAACAGAGCCTAGCGTAGCATAGCCTAGATCCAGCTAGCTATCAACCAGGGGATGGAAATTGCATTTCCCTAGCCTAGCCTTCCCTAGTTACATCTGTTAGCTCTCAACCAGATTATGAAGACAAGTGTATTTCCACAGTACAGCCTTGCTCCAAATGCTAGCTATCAAACAGAGGAAGGAACCTGTATTTTCCTATCCTCACAAGGCTAAATCTCCTCCTGCTAGCTCGTAACAAGAGGATATAGAGCCTGGCCTAGTTGTGCTACAGCTGCAGATGCTAGTTATCAATCAGTGGATGGAGAGATTGTATTCCCCTAGCTAGCCTAGATCCACTATCAGCATGAGGGGGAGCAGCTTCTGCTCCCTAAGGGTAATTTGAACAGGTTTCATAAATAAACCTTGGGATGATGAATCCTCTTTGGAAAAATGTATCACTATTTCACATAGGCATCACAGGTATAGCCGGTGTATATTAGAAGGTTTACTGAATAAATAGATGCCTTTGTCTCTCTGTCAATTGTACTAGAGCTGTTTTTTTTTCTATGATTTGATGGATTTTTGTAACAATGGCATTGGTATCTGGATTTGTAAGCTTAATCACAAATTTGCCTTCTGTCAAATAGGTGTGTTTGTATGTGTCTCTGTCGAGTGCGAGTGTGAAGCATCTCATGTGCTCCTCTGTTCAGACTGCTTTCAGACAGTTTAGCGGAGACGAGCGTAAATGATTTAAAGACCCCTTGTTAAATTTATGACCTGGAAGCTTTTCACTTTTATAAGGAAATTAATCAACACTGAGAATATCCTTCAAAGTTGTGGTAAAAAAGGATTTTCAACCAGTCTTGAAAGAATACAGGTAACAGACTTACACAAGAATAAATATAAACATGCCTTTGGACTTTCTGTGGTCAATAAACATAAAATAGACACCACATCCTCATTTGTAGTGCATTTGGTTCAAAATTTGTAGCCAAAACCCTTTTTCGGACAGCGGCCATTTTGAATTTAGGGAATTGGGGGGGTCCTGATATACCCAATCATAAATGTAAGTATTCCAATGGGTTTCCTATGGTCAAAAAAGTTAAAATAGACATCAAGTTTGTATTTGTATCTCATCTAGTTCAAAAGCTATGGACGAATCCCTTTCAGGCGGCCGTATTGGATTTGGCAGCCATCTTGGTCTCAGGGACTATTGGCTCAGGGACCCTGGCTAAATCATTTCAGTATGCCCTCAGCTACATCGGTGCCAAATTTGGTGCATGTAGATAAATTTGAGCGAACAATGGGGTGTAAGGCCCAATACTACAGCCAAAACTGCTTTTTTGGACAGTGGCCATATTGGAATTGGAGGAATAAGGGGTCCAGATGCACCAGGTCATAAATATTAACATTCCTATGTGTTTTCCATGACCAATTAAGCTGAAAACTATATCAAATTTGGATTTGGCCATTTTGGATTTGGCCGCCATCTTGGCCCCAAGGGTCACTGGCTCCGGCGCCCTAGCTAAATAATTTCAGTATGACCTGAGCTACATCTGTGCCAAATTTGGCGCATTTAGACGAATTTGCGCGAAAATGTGCTTAATTTCCCCCACTACAATGCAACTTGACAACTGATGAAATGCAATTCTGATATGGATTGATGCTTGAATCAAGTTTGAATCAGAGTTGACCCCAAAGCTTTTGTCCAAAGCTTCAGTGATTTCATATTACTCATTAAGGAGCAGGGCAGGATAGGAATCGTGCTCATGATTTCTTCAATTAGATGACCGTCATTGGGGATTCAACTCTATCTATATTTCCATTGGTTTGTGCTGTGATCCAAAGGCAAACACAGTAACCAAATCAAAGAAATAACAATCGATTTGTCTCAGATAGTAATGACTGTTAAAGGGTTTGATAATACATGTCAGAGAGATTGAGTTACATGCTCAATGAACCAAGTATTTGCATTTAATAAAATATCGATCATTACATAGAGAAATTCATCTGAGTGCTTTTTTAAAACCAGGTAGTTCTCTTCATGTTTACACATTGAACACCAGGCATCTATTATAATAAACCATGAGACAAATGTTACAACAGAGCCACATTAAACATTCTAGCATGTATAATGTTAACATAACTAGAACATGACATAGGTTTTTGACTTCTAGGATTTCACTACCTTTTTCAATTACGTTTTGAATAACAGAGTACCCACAAAGGAATCAATTTATGTTGGAAAAAATTAAACAAATACATTTATTTTCTCATCATTTCCTGAATTTCATGCATTCCTAAAGAGGAAAGAGGCAAAGGGGAGGGGGGGGGGGAGTGAAGGCAAGTGAGAGGGAGACATAGAGAAAGAGAGAGAGAGAGCGGGGGTTGGAAAGTGTAATGGATATGTCATGCAGCTTCTTTGATGTTTCTGGTTCCACGTTAAAAAGATAGGAAAGACAGGAGTGATATTTCACTCTCAATACACGTTAATAATAAGTACGGAGGTTTTGTACTAAAAAATAACCGTGTAGCACTACAGAATTATGGTTCATAATTCAGTTTTGGGGGTAGTATTTCAGTACAATGGGGTAGTATTACAGTATCAGAAGTAGCACTCAATCATAGTACTGCAGTACCACAGTATCAGGTGTAGTGCTACAGTACTATGGGGTTATTTGATTGAATCAGGTGTAGCACTATTCTACTATGGTGTTGTATTACTGTATCGGTTGTAGTACTATAATACTATAGTGTTGTATTACTGTATCAGGTGAAGTACTATATTGCTATGCTGTATTGGATGTAGTTCCACACCGTAGTACTGTATTACTTCAGCATTGGGTGGACAACTACAGTATCAGGTGTAGAACTACAGTGATGTACAGCAGTAATACTGTGAGGTACAGCAGTATGGGTTTGTGACTGGACAGCTTCAGGTGTATTAGTATTCAGTCCTGGGCCCGCCGTCACCTCAGGATGTGACAGAGACCAACAGGGGGGGAAAGGCCTCCTCTGTCGAGATAAGTCCCCCCCACATAAGGTCACACCGGTCGGAGGAAAGCTTGAAGAGGTTTCAATGAGGATCTCCAGGATTCCTATAATATCTAGATCTCATATCAGAGGGCATGGTAAATCTACCACGTGTCACACTGAGCATTTACACTGACTGAGGTAATATACCGGCTTCATTTCGCACCCCTATTTACCCTCTCGGTCCCGACACATATTGGGGGTTTCATTTTCATGTAAATGCCATAAGAAGGCTCCGCGGCCGGCTCAAAGGGTGGGACTTGGATAAAGGTGTTGCTGCGTTGTCTCTACAACAGAGACAACGCAGCGATATCAACATGAATAGTAGGTGAAATCCGCAAGATGTTGACCGCCATTGGAAGGAAGGTGATGCAGTTCCTTTTAACGAAGACGGGGAAAGATGGTGTGATCTATGAGAAAGTAGCAGACAAACTTTCCTTTCCTTACAAAAACAAAGTCATCAAAATAAAGAATGTTTGGCCTTTTTGCACCTGTTAATGGTTAAACGCTTTTGTAGCCTACATTCAGATGTATACTCATTATTTTATGCGCAAATTATTCAAAAGAGATAGACTCTCCATGCGTAGTCCCCTACTCCAACAAACCAGGAAAGCCGGCTCCCTGACGAAGGCGGAATACGCCCCCTCGGTTTGACAAAGGCAAGGCAGTGAATTTGCAGGACATGCCAAGCCGCCACCGTACCGGCTTGACAGTGTAAAAATGCCTATAGTTTTCTTATTATAAACAATTATCAGGCTGCAGTCTGCATTACATCTTTTGTGTTACCACATTCAGTTGTGCGTGTGTCTGTGTCAAACAGTGTGTGTCTAGGTAGGTGAAGGTGAGGCTGTCCTCTGCAAGTAGGTGTATGTTTGTGCGGTTATAAATTGACTGCATTTACACAGTGCTTTTCCGATCTGTGGCCACTCATAGGTCTTTAATAATTTGTGGCTTACATTCACCCAATCATGCACACACTAATCCACACATTCACAAACCGACGGCTATGCAAACCATGCAAGGCTTACACCAGCTGGTTGGTAAGCAGCAGTAAGGGTTAGGTGTCTGGCTCAAGGAACGCTCAAAAGGGGAAAAAAAGGAATTGAACACGCAACCTTACGGATGCCAGACGATTATTTTCTACCTCCTCAGAAACTGCCAACCCCTGTTGTCATGTAGTTGTTGTGTAGCTTCTGTGTAGTTGTTGTTTAGTTGTGTCAATTGGCGTCTCTTCCCTGGGCCGATGGAGGTCACATGGTATGGTTTGGAATCCTTAACCAGCATACCCTTTCAGTCCCTTGTTTCAAGAGAAGAGGGGGAGGGAGCCGGGGGAGGGAGGGAGGAGGAGGGAGGGAGGGAGGGAGGGAGGGAGGGAGGGAGAGAAAGGAAGGGGAGCGAGAGAGAGGGAAGGTGGGTTTGGAAGAACCACAATATGATGGCTCTTCATGGGAATTGGTCCCAGTTTGGCCAGAGAGAACGGAGAACCAGAGACTAGAGACTAGAGAACCAGAGATTAGAGAGTAAAGAACCAGAGACTAGAGAACCAGAGACTAGAGACTAGTGACTAGAGACCAGAGACTACGGAACCAGAGATTAGAAACGAAAGAATTAGAGACGAGAGAACCAGAGACTAGATACAAGACACAAGAGACCCTCTACAGTACAACACACTATATTGTGTTGTATTGTATTGTGTTGTATTGTATTATAGTACTCAACTGTGTAGCAACTGCAGTAGCTGCTATCATTGCTGTAACATGGGGAATTGGTTAGCCTAGCGATTGTTGTACTTGCACTTGGTTCTATGAACATCCTTTCTGTACCGAAAGAGATATATTGTTACACTTCTTATGACAAATGTACTTATTGTAAGTCAGTTTGGATAAAAGCGTCTGCTAAATCCCCTAAATGTAAATGTAAATGTAAGAGACCAGATACTAGAGGACTAATGGACTATAGACCAGAGATTAGAGAACCAGAGACTAGAGACCAGAGACTAGAGAACAATAAACTAGGAAACCAGAGACGAGAGAACCAGAGACTAGAGATCAGAGATTAGAGACCAGAGACTAAAGAACCAGAGAGACCAGAAACTAGAGACTATAGAGCAGAGATTAGGAAACCAGAGACTATAGAACAGAGATGAGAGAAGCATAGACTAGAGACTAGAGAACCAAAAACTAGAAAACCAGAGAAAATAGAACAGAGATTAGAGACTAGAAAGTAGAGGCCAGAGAACCAGAGACTACAAACCAGAGATAGAGACTAAAGAGGCAGAGAAGTGGAAATCATTTTACTAACAACTTCACAAAGGTCTCTACAGCAGCAGGCCAACACATAATTAGGGGACATCAGCCAAACACACACACTCACACTCACTCACACACACACTCTCACACCAACACATCTAACCATACAATCACACACACAACCATACAATCATACACACAAACAAACATACACGACCATACAATCACAAACACACTCAAACAGACATACACACAGACACACACGCACACACTCACACACGTGCAAACACAAGGACATACATACACAAATGCACACAATCTCACACACACGTATACACAAACACACATGCATGCATACATGTAATCCAACACAGGCACAGAAATACACACATGGTACCTCTCTCTCTCTCTCTCTCTCTCTCTCTCTCTCTCTCTCTCTCTCTCTCTCTCTCTCTCTCTCTCTCTCTCTCTCTCTCTCTCTCTCTCTCTCTCCTCTCTCTCTCTTCTCTCTCTCTCTCTCTCTCTCTCTCATATCAGCAGACATAACAAACAGCAGGACTATTAAATGATTGGGTTATATCGTCTGGCCAGCATCATCCTTATCACTTCGGAGGGAAATATTCCACCGGGGCCAGACTACGACGCCATAAACATAAAGACAATTGCCCTCTGCCGCCGGAACAACTCTAAAGTAACCCACACAGCACACAGGGAGAGAGAGAGAGAGAGAGAGAGAGAGAGAGAGAGAGAGAGAGAGAGAGAGAGAGAGAGAGAGAGAGAGAGAGAGAGAGAGAGAGAGAGAGAGAGAGAGAGAGAGAGAGAGAGAGAGAGAGAGAGGAGAGAGAGAGAGAGAGAGAGAGAGAGAGGGAGAGAGAGAGAGAGAGAGAGGGCGAGAGAGAGAGAGAGAGAGAGAGAGAGAGAGAGAGAGAGAGAGAGAGAGAGAGAGAGAGAGAGAGAGAGAGAGAGAGAAGAGAGAGAGAGAGAGAGAGCGAGAGAGAGAGAGAGAGAGAGAGAGAGAGAGGAGAGAGAGAGAGAGAGAGAGAGAGAGAGAGAGAGAGGGGCGACAGAGAGAGAGGGTTAAAGTGTATTTTCACACGCACTGAAAAGTGGTAAGGGGTGGAAAACTAAGTGGAGGTCGTCCCATTGGCATGCAAGCTACGCTCGGAGTGGTCTCTGCCAGCCATAGTTGAAGAGATAGACAAAAAAACAGCCGACAAATGGCAGGACGAGAGAAAGAGAGAAATGGAGGGGCCATAGACGAGCCATAGAGGAGCCGTCGGGGGCGGAGGAGACGGATCAAGGTGACGCCTGGGTGCGGGACATCATCATCATCATCATCATCATCATATTTTCCCACTACACGCAGTAGTGGGCTTGGGGCGCTCCTGCCTGAGCCTGTGGTCCAGCAGTCACAGGAACTGTGTGCTCTTCATCATCATTATCCTGCTGAACATCCATCCCTCTCTATCCCAGTCCAAATCTTTCTTGGCATCCTCAGGTCAAATATAACCAGTTCCTGTAGTTCGCTATTGTCCAGTCTACAAACATGACCTACATATACAAGATGTTGTAGGTAGAAAAACTCCCGTAATGGGGAGGGTGTCAGTTAAATAGCGCAGCTGTTTGTTAGAGAACTTGAAAGTCCAGTCCTGGTCACCTTTGACTTGTCATTTTGGGTCAGAATGCTCTCCCACTCTGGACTCGTGAGGCAGAGACAATAGCACAGCCTGCATTCAGATCTGACTTAGATGGAGCCCTGACAAGGGACTTGTTGGGTTCTGTGACGCAACACAGCCCAGGATGGGTTTGACCCACTCTGGTGGTCCTTTTTTGTTTTTCATCTTTTCAGGGACAAATGAGAGTGAGGACACTGCAAACTGTGTTTTCGAGATGGCCCTTCATATTCTGTAATTCATCTCTTTTTGTAGAAGCATTATATCAATCAAGGATTGCCACAAAACAAGCCGTGCAATGACGGACAACAATGTTTCACTGTGTTTTGTTCTCATCGCCAAAGCCCCACATAGAAATCCTCCTTTAAATGCTCACCAGAACATGAATTCATTCACTCAGTCATTAACCCTTTAAAAGTGGGTAGTTTGAGTCTAACAGGGGGGCACGTCCACGCCCATCCGGCGCTGACCTCAATCACAGTGCCGTCGCCTCCATCGCACACACACACACACACACACCACACACCCACACACACCACACACACACACACACACACACACACACACACCCACACACACACACCACACACACACACACACACACACACACACACACACACCCACATGCATCGACATCCACAAACGATCATCTCCCGAGTTAAATCGAGGGTGGTACCAAAACTGTCTAGTCACTACACCGCATGCACCATACAAGTCAATCTAAGATAATTAAACCTCCTCCACACAGTTCCCGGTGTGCTTTGCGACACACATTGTGCAATCGGGCACAATACACATTGTGCAGCAGCAGCGTGTGCACGAACGCGCTGCGGGGTATATTCACCTGTACGATGGGTCGTGTAGTAGTAGTTGTCCCGGGGTCTTCACGGCTCTCACGCCGGCGTACACAGCATTGCAATACTTCTCCTGAATGAAGTCCGTGCACCTCTTGCACTCCGGGGTCCAACTGCACGGATGATCAAACACACTGCGAAGGGGGTTTAGTCTGCAAAGCTCTTTGGATCTCAAGATTTATACGATGAGGGATCTCCTGGGTTTTGGTTTTTGTCCAGCGCATGAGCAAGACGCTGGTAAGTAGTTAGGTGTTTCGGACAGTTCCCAGTGCTGAAATCTTTCCTCCGTCCGTCGTCCGTTCCTTCTGCTCCGTGCACGGATGGATGCAGCAGATCTTGCAGCCGAAGCAGGCAGAACACTCTGGGAAGCTGCTGAAAGCTGCCTGATGGCTGGGTGCTGCACAGCGGTGCGTAGTGCGGTTCCTGCAGAGCACAGGGTCGCTCACATCATGGTGTCACCACCGCCGGGAGTCTATCGCGATTATTGAGCTTCATAAGTTGTGGGGCTCCTCCATATCACACGGATGCCTGTTGATTGGTCCGTCCCGGCTTCTCAAGAGAGTGACGTGGGGTGAAGTACTCGATCAACGACCAATGCGCTCCGGGTTACGTCACCGTGAGCCCCTCGGGTCGATTTGCATGAGGGCACACACACACACACACACACACACACACACACACACACACACACACACACACACACACACACACACACACACACACACACACACACACACACACACACACACACACACACACACACACACACACACACACACACACACACACACAAATGAGGACCAATTCACATGTAAACGCTTCTTGATTGGCTGGAACAGAGGTCGTTTTTAGGGCAATAAGCAAAAAAAAAAAAAGAGGGGGAATTGTAAATATAAGTCAAACCAAAAAGCCACCCTTCTTCTTTTGGGGAATATTTGGGGAATATTTCCCAGCTCGTTTTTTTTTTTATCTTCTTGTGAAGATAATTCAAGACAATTAGGAAGAAATCAGCATGTGTGTGAACATTAGGCCTGTGAGGCACTTAGGGGCTACAAAGGGCTTTCAGCACTGGTCATAAAGCACTGTCACAAACATGCACACACCAAAGACGCACATGCACAAGCACACACACGCACACACAAACGGACACACACGCACGCACACACACTCCGAACACACACACACACAAGTGATATGCACACATACACACACAAGCACACACACACACAAACAAGTACACACACAAACACACGCACGCACGCACACACACACACACACACACACAAGCACACGCGCACACACACATGCGCACACACACATACGTACGCACACACACACACACACACACACACATACAACAACAAGGCATTGACATAATATGTTTTAATATCTGCAGCACTAGAAATACTGGAACTATTTACAATTTATTGAGCTAAACCCTTTTTTTAATAACTAAAGAAAACAAAACAATCAGTCAAAACATAAAACATTTATTGTCCCATGTAAAAAAAAAAATTGCTGTATATTCCATCCACATATGTCCCATCCATCTAGCCTGGCTAACGCCAGACCTCATCTCAATATACAGAGATGAGCTCTGGGAACCACACATTCATTTTCTCGTATTTGAGGCGTGGTTTATGATTGCCCGGAGCCGTTTATTGGGCGCTACGAATGTCTATCATATGAGTATGTACGTAGCTCATAGCCAATCAAAGCCTGTTGGTAGCAGGGCAAAGACATCCTTCTTGGTAATGAAAGAGTTTAACGCCGAAAGTTGCTATTTTTTCAAAATAAACTTGCGTTCTAAACTACTTAGAACACAATCTAACCGTGCGTTCACACCAAACGCGACAAGATCCCATAGAAAGTGAACGTAGAGACGCGTATCGGGCGAATTTTTCGCAAGAGAAAACCGGCGACAAGTATTGAGTTGTCACATATTTCAACGTTGATGCGAATTTCGCGTGATGACAGCCAATCAGCGTTCAACAGCGTGGCCACTGAGTGGCATGTTTAACGTTACCCTGCGTTCACACCAAACGCGACGGGGCGACAAGATCCCATAGAAAGTGAACGTAGAGATGCGTATCGGGCGAATTTTTCGCGAGGGAAAACCGGCGACAAGTTTTGATTTATCACACATTTCAACTCGAGCGAATTTGTCGCGCCAAAAATCTTTGTGAACGTGCTCGCCTGTGCACGGCGAAAGTGTGGCGCGACAAAAACGCTCGAGTTGAAATATTTCAACTTTGACGCGAATTTCGTGATGACGCGTGATGACAGCCAATCAGCGTTCAACAGCGTGGCCACTGAGTGACATGTGCAACGTAACAGCCAATCAGCGCACTGCAGCCCGGGGTGAACTGCAGCATGGAGGAGAATGTCATTGTTGTCGTTTGCGACTCCCGGAGCTCTATATTTAATAGTATATAATATAACATAATTGTATATATAATATCACGGCCAAAAGCTCTGTGCGCCTCCGGATGGCCGTAGCACGGGGAGCTCTCATAGGGATTGGGCTTCTTGGGGTTTGTTTACCGGCGTTGCTATGTTTTCCGGTCTTGTCTGTTCCAACGGTTTATTAGGTAGGCCCATCTAATAAATCTCTGTCTAATCAATACTTCATTTACTGCCTCTTACGTGGTCATTACAATATTATGAATAGACTGCGGCGGGTTCTCCCACGTCTCTCCCTCTTCCACAAAAGGTAAAGACATGAAATGGTGGTTATCTTGTTGTGGCGCGACAAATTCGATAAAACAGCAACAGATTATGATTTGTGGCGCGAAATAAATTCGACAACAACGCGAACGAGCGACAAATGTCGCGTTTGGTGTGAACGCACGCGGTAAGGATAAACTATACTACTAAACTAACCCGCGGCGGGGTTATCCTTACCTTCATAAACAGGAAGACCAACGAAGACCGGCATTTTTTAAACACCAAAGTAAACAATGGACGTGAATCCGTGTATGGTTCGTTCGTTCTTTGAATATTCCGATTTAAAACAAAATCAGAAAAAGCAATTAACAGAGTTGTTTTTTGGTTTTTCTGATTTGGTTTTGAAACTGAAAAAGGGCAAAAGGCAAAAACAAATAAACAGCATTTTATTTGTTTTTGTGTGTTTTGTGCGTTGGTTTTTTAAACCCTCCAAAAATAGATACATTTCGAAGGCTACACCAGAAGGCAGAACGCAGCGAAGAATAAAGAGCCAACCACCTAAACCAGCAATAGACTGTCTAATTATATTTAGCCTTAGTTATGGCCGCACTTGAACCTTATGGTGATTTTATTCGTGAACTATTTGACACTGCAAAGACACACGACGCGATCAGTACTCGCTCTAAAGCAATCTGGTGCCCCGAAGGTGCTCCGTTATGATTTCTTCTTCTCGAAGAAGAAATCTAGTTTCCAATTTAGTTTCAGATCGTCCACTCGCAGACTAAGTTGCCGGCTCCCACGGAAAACAATAAAGCTGGCCATTGTAGAATGCGAGACTCGATGGAACGTTTGAAACGTCTTCATATGTATTTTTTTTAAAACCATGTGCCCTTTTCCTGGCATTCATTGCTGTTTTATCTAAATATCACGCAAACAAAACAAGCAACTGGATTATTCAGTTTTCCCGTTTTGATTTAAAAAAAAACTGAAAAAAATGCTGTTTATTTGTTTATTGCTTTTGCCCTTTTTCAGTTTCAAAACCAAATCAGAAAAACCAAAAAAGACTCTGTTAATTGTTTTTTCTGATTTTGTTTTAAATCGGAATATTCAAAGAACGAACCATACACGGATTGACGTGAAGACGAAATTGTTGTTGTTGTGTTTGAAACTGGCGCGAGGGTTCTACTTCTTATTGTCACAATTCCGGCAAGGCGCGAGGGTTGCTGGGAAAGCGGAGACGTATGCAGACGTTTGCAGTGACGTCATGCCGTTGCTCTTGCCGTCTCCATGGCTGGCTCTGGCCGGTGTGAAACCAACTGGTTCATAACTGGGATAAGGCTGGAACCAGTTTTGAACTGTGCCCTAGCACCAGCTCGGAACTGGCTCTTGGTTCCTTTTGGTGTGAAAGGCCTAATTAGGTTAGACGCCATAGTTCTAGTACTAGGCTGAGGCTACCTTCCACCACGTCTCCCCAACGTGACGTCATCACGGAATGGTGTTAGAAATCACCCGTTACTGCCAATAATGACAAAAACTGGACTTTAACACTATTTGAGACATTTTATAAATGATACACATATTTTGAGTGCTTTATGTATCCATTAATCAAATCTTCCGGTTAACCTGCACGTAGGGCTTTAAGTAATTGAATATGTGAACTTAAGTATTTAATATGTGATGACTGTATGGCCCATGAATAATAGCTAGTATGTGAACATGTGAACGTCCATGAATGGTATTTATTATGTAAATATGCGTGCAGTCCATATATTTTAAGCCCACTCCCGGCTGGTAAAAATTGTGGGCTTCTACATGTCTACATGTTTATCTACATCAGTGATTCTCAGAAGATCATTTAACTACCCTGACATCGCCAGAAAAGGTACGGCCACACTGAACGCGTTACGCACGTTAGAGGCTTTGAAAATCTGCATTTTTGCATAGGGAACCATTGATTTAGGCACGTAGATGCGCTACAAGCGCTAAAGCAGCGCGTTAGACGCGTTTTACGCACCTAAACAACGCGCCCAACACACCAACGCGCAGAGTTCAAAAAATTTAACTTTTGACGCGCCTACGCGACGCTACCCCTAGCCGCGATAGCCAATCAGCGTTGAGCTTGACCCGATGTTACTGGCAGAGGGACGGAGGATGCACAGAAGCAGAAAGAACATGGACGACCAAGAGGAGGTGGTGAAACTCACCCAGCTGTGAGCGCCTACGGAGGATGTCCTGCACTAAAGTTTAGATTCTCTGCCCGAGCCCGAGCCGACCTGCGGGTCGGGCCGATATTTTCCACCACTATCGTCGGGCCAGGCCTTTGATCGAGCATTTTAATCATTGCTTTATCGGCCTAATCTGAGGAGAAATCTATGCCATAAACAGAAATATTATAGGCCTTTATTACACGGGTCTTCTCAATGCCGTGGAACGCTCCGTTCACTTGCATGGGTCGTAGTCCGGTAACTTGTCAACCCCAGCGTCTTCGGTTACTAAGCGACGTCAACGTCTTTGGTGGACTATTTCTCTGCTAATCAACAATACGAATGCTGGTAACAAAGAAATTGTAGAAAGACACACCATGTGAAGTCATTTATAATGTACAAAACTTCGCCGGTCATTATTGAAAATAAGCCCCTTCAGGGCGAAGCAAGACACCTCCGCTGGGCGGGCTCATCTAGCTGCATCCTCTGTTCAGTCATCGTATTAAACCCGCTCCCTTGATATAGACAGATGTGATTGGCCCAAACCAGGCAAAGTCTGCTGGAGATCTGCCTGGACAGGAGGGGGGTTCATGTTTCATTTACCAGAGTGAATAAAAGACTGCTCATAGATTTGTCTGGTTTTAAGGCTATTATTACTACCAGCACAATTCATGTTGGGCAGAAAGGGACATTTATCTGAGCATGTTTATTTTTGTTAACATAAACATTAAATAGTTGGTGCAAATACTTAGTAAGGTGTACAATTTATAGGAAGGATTTAACAAAGATTTGTATATACGTATTCCGATTTTTCTTAAAGGTGGAAAGTTGACAAATCCTCAGATGACCTGAAGTAGATATCATAGAGCCAATTAAATGTATTCAAATGTTATTAATAACCCTACTTAGTTTGAGAGTCTTCACCATTTGGTGGGGATAACCAGGGGGTAGGAAGTGACTCACCAAGGTCTCACTGTCTTTCTCTCTCTCTCCCTCCTCTCGTCGATAATGGTGTGGTAATGCCTGGGGACAGGTCCTTGTAGAAAAGAGAAAACCTCTCTCCTCGTCCTGTTATCCCCTCAGTGAGTAAGAGTCGAGGCGCCAACCACCAAGTTCCCCATCTCCGTTAGTCCTTCCTGACAGCCTCCTGCTGCTCCAATCAGTGCTCAGAGAACTCCTCTTAAGTCAGTGGCTCAGTACCTAAAGCATCTGCTTTCACTCTCTACCCTACCCACGATCTGCCCGTTATATCAAAGGCCCAGAAACTCTTTTGGCTTGGACAATCCCGTTGTCCTTGTAAAGATCTGTCCCATTCGATTCCCTATGAAACCCTTTAGAAATTCACCTGACACTTCTGAGCGGTCCCAGAGACCTTCATCAGCGAGACGAAGGCCAGCCCTGAGTTCTTTTGTTGTCCTCTGTGTGATGCGCTCAGGAACGTGTTTATGTCCATGTCTTCTGCACACAGAAGGGTGTCGTCTGCATACGCTTCGCTCTCTAAGGTCGCAGGCACTCAAAGAGGGATGTTCTAAACATTGCTTCTTTCTGATTTCAAAGGCCAGAGCTGTCTATTCTCCACACAGGGTCCGTGAATAGAAATGGAGGATGAACATGAAAGAGATGGCGGCATCTATTTTGAATCTATAGGCTGTTCTAAAATATGATGCAGAATAGCTGCTCAATGGTCGCAAAGGTCCAAACAGGTTAGGCAAACCATGATTCACATTTTATGTTTTATATTGGGTATACAATTAGAAGCGGTGATTTGTGGTAAACACACCAGTGTTATGTTTACTGCAGAATATTAAAGCTCAAGAGATATTTAATAAAAATGCAACTATTGAACTAGAACTAGAGAACTATAAGCAAAACATGTCAATAGGATTGGTATACCTCAAGTGGCAGACCCCGAGACCACCAAACAGAAAGAATAATAATCCTCTTTGATGATGCAAGAGGTTTGCAAGCCATGTTACCTGAGGAATGTTATTTTGAAGGGCAGGCTCACCTGTCGAACAGAGATGAAATAGGTATTTTATAACTTATTCGTATGGTATGGTTTATCTGACACTAATACAACAGATAGTTAAGTATAGGCTGTTTGATTCCCAAAAGATTTCGAACCCCAATGTCAGCTCTCTAACATGTAGGCATCCTTGAGCATACTGTCTGACCCCTGCCTGATTTAAAATCGGTTTTGGATTAAAAACATTTGTAACTTAAACAATTTTGTTATTTTCAAGGGGCGTAATATAGTTTGCCATGTCGAAACAATTGTATTTATATATCCCTTCATCACAGTTCCAGACTGCTCCACAAGCCCACATTATGCAACACCCTCAGACTTCTAAAGGAGAAGCTCCCCAAACCCAGAGGGAAGAAACCTTGAGCAGGAACCCAGCGGAGCGAACCGTCACCAGGCGACCAATAGGAGGGCTTGGAAGACAAGATAACATAATGGCAGCAGGAAGCAGAGATATCCCTTCACTTTCTTCTTGATAAACAAAAGGAGTTAACAATGAACATGCATACATACATAAATAAACCTCAGTCTAAACGTATCTCCCTAAAACCATGCTAGCGGCTGAGAGGGTAAACTGAGGAGCTTGGTATAACTTAACGTGTTTTAGCATTTTCAACACAGTGCTGTTCCAGTATGAACCCTCTCTCCATGCAGATTCATGCCGCGTGGGCTCAATCAAAACCCTTTGAAGGCAACTTCAAGACCGTTGCCGGGCAAACGAAGAAGATATTTATTTGGTTAACTTCAATTTAGAGATTTAGTTTTTTTATCAGGCTTGCAAAGACACCATGCACGTGGAATGTATGTTTTTCAAATTCATCGAAACATCAACATCTTCAGTTTCTATAGAAAGCTGCATTCCAATTTGTGTTAAATAAATGACATTCCAAGGTTCACTTCATTCAGTCCAGTGAGCGAAAGCATGGCATAATTTGTATAAAAACTCCAATAACGGCAAATGCAAAAACCAAAGAGAAAAGAATCTCCAAACAAAACTAATCACTCAAGCTGCTCTCTCTGTGGCAAGAACGCAGGGAGAGGGATTTCGACTTTTGAGGGATCTTCATTTAACCTGAAGTCCCCAGACTATGCCTGTTATACTAAAACGGCACAACATCCAAAATAGAATTACGCTCTTTCTGAGTCTCGTCAGTTTTTGCTTAAACTTTAAGTTGACATTCACTGCCCTGCTTACAGTTCTAAGCACGGTTGATGCTCTCACCGGATCCAGAGCGAAACACTTCTGTTACTTCCCCCAAAATGTTATTCTGTCTGCCTGGGACCAGACTCCATTACAGTTGATTAAAGTACAAATCTAGGGGCGCCCCGGTGGTTCACAGGGTAGAGGGTGTACCATCAAGGCCCAGTCATTACCGCAGCGACCCAGGTTTAATTCCTACCCATGGTCCTTTGCTGCATGTCTTCTTCTCTACGTTCCTGTTTGTACCACTCTTCAAAAAAAAGGATAAAACCATCAAAAAGTAGAGCACTATCAAGTACATAGTTAAATGAGCATTGCATTATATACATTGTATTAAATGCTGAGATACAAATTATTCTATAATTAATTAATGCATTACATACTACTGTGCAACATGAATACTATTTATACAATTGATTTTCGAATAAACACACACCTGTGATTCATTTTAAGACAATAATCTCAAATAATGTTAACCTGTGTTGTTTGGCCACCATGTTGCGGTCTTGAGGGACTATATAGCAAAAATAATGATGCATTCTGCGAGAGTACTTTACACCCCCTAGCTGTTCTTAATTAGATCTGCATATTTCCACCTCCTCATGGCTAACTCCATCGGAAGAAGTTCAGCCGATACATCGGGGATCAAGATGCAGCAGTATGAAGTGTTTGCTGCCTGATCGGCAACATGGTTCTGCAGACCGGAGGACATAACAATAACAACAATATTATTATGACTGATGGGAGGGCTCTGAGGTTTTTATCTCAGAGTGGTTTCAGACAGAGTACACAGCTTCCCTTTAAAACTTCCTCTCGTTCTCCCTGGAGTAACACACAAGCACACGCACGCAAAAACACACACAGAGGTATGAAGCAGTAATTGGATTTTGGTCCTAACACTGAAAGCTAATAGACTGCTGCCAAACACTTTGCATTTACCTGTTCACCCTGAACACTATTACACACACACACATACACGCACACACACTTAGTGAACCATGCACATCGTCAAAACTGCTTTCACTCTGTAAAGAGTCTGGATCTTTCCTTGCTAACTGCCGATATTCTTATCTTTGGTCTCATTTGAAGAGTCAAAGAGAAGATCCCTCTCATGTTCTCAGCAACGTCAGTCTGGAGGGAGCACTAATCCCGTCACAATGTTTATGAACATACATCCCCACAAAACATAACCAGGGCACACTGTGTTGTGTTTGGTCGAATCACCGTTGGTTATTGGATTGTCGATTTTGAGTAAACATTTCTGCTCTGTTTTGATAGACCAGCGTCAGGAGAAGGGAGCTCTCAATCAGAGATGTTAGCATGGAGTCTAGCATGGAGAAGACAAGGGTGGGGGAGACTAGCATGGAGAAGACAAGGGTGGAGGAGTGTGGAGGAGACAAGGGTGGAGGAGACTAGCATGGAGAATACAAGGGTGGATAAGACTAGTGTGGAGGAGAGTAGCATGGAAGAGGCTAGCTTAGAGAGGAAGCTAGTGTGGAGGACACTAGCCTGGAGGAGACTAGCGTGGAGGAGGCTAGTGTGGAGGAGATTAGCATGGAGGAGATGCGGGGTCGCTGGCCTGAGAGAATAGTGTTGAGAGATGCGAAGGAGGTCTCTGTCAGACGGTCGCAGCCTCCCTCAGAGCCTCAGAGGCTCATGGACGTCCCAGATCTGATAGAACGTGTCACTTCCTGCCGCTTCATAACCTGATGGAAACCGACTGTAACTCTCACCAGACCTCAGGAAGTTTGAATAATTCATGTCTGCTGGAAGCAGCAGCTTGCATGTCCGAGTCGACATACGCAATATCAAGCTAATGAAATAAAATCAGTCAGAACAAAATGAATAGTCTGGTAATGGAAGACATTAGGAGGAAATACAATGAGTAGTCAGGATGTTGAGGGAGTTAGGAGGACACAGAATGAATAGTCCGGGAGTGGAGGGAGTTAGGAAGAAAAATAATGCGTAGTCAGGATGTTGAGGGAATTAGGAGGAAACAGATTAACAGAAGCTAGCGGTCGTCTGCTGATGAAATACCAACGCGGCCTGAGCCAAACTCTTCATCCGTGACGCTAGGAGACCAGAGGTGTTTAAAATGTTACTGATTATCAGGTCTTTCGGATGTCATATTAACAGCTTGGGAAAGTTCCTCTGCCAAGTTCACTCCCAAAGGCAGGTGTGTGTGTTAGTGTGAGTGTGACTGTGAGTGTGACTATGACAGTGAGTGTGTATGTTTTTCTGTTTGTGTGGCCTTGCATTTAAACATTCAACGCCCTCAGAGGTGACACAGAAATGTGTGTGCTTGCAAATGTGTGTGCCTGTGGGTTTACTTGCAAGGGTGTTTGTGTTTGGGGGTGTGTATGTGTGTGTATTTCCGAGGCTGTGTATGTGTGTGTGTGCGTACCTGTTCTGCCTGCCTGTTCTTGTAACCACGAAACAGCATGGGATAGAATGGACGCTGGAAGACGGATGGGTTTAGGCCCCCCCCCCCCCCCCTATCCCAAGGTGACCCCTTGATAACGTGACCACCTGACCTCACAGTGGGGGGTCAATGAGAGGTTGGAGCCCCAAGACTCGGTGCTTAATCACGGCTGGCGTGTGGGAGGGGGCGGTGTGTTCTGACCCCCTACGCCTCAATGTTTCGTCGGGGGGGCCTGAGGTTATTAATACAAGTTGATGAACAAGATTCTCACTTTGCTCTGATCAGACACACACTCCCACTTGAATTCCGCATCACACGGTTTTGCCATTTGTTAAGGCCCGGGTTAATTGTGGACACTATCTCTGTCGAGATGTGAATCAGCCATGTTCAACTCACCCCTTCTCGCAGTGTAGACACACTCTGAAACGGGGCAGTTGGAGAGAGCCATCGACATCTATTATATTCTGAACAAGTGTTTAGCATCTCCCATTACTGGATCTTTGTTTTTTTCCATAACTGCGTAACAAACGCCTGGCTAGGTAGCTTTCTCCAATAGCGCTAACAAATGACCAAATCCAGAAGTTTTAATTCTATGTTTATATACCACTGTGCATGCTAACGGACGGAGAGACAAGCTTTTGACAATTGCTTGAATACAGACACATGCTTAGACCAAAGTAACACAACTTGAAGTTTTGTTACTATACCTTAAACACATGTAACCATACCTTAAACAATAATGCTGCTTTGCACTTTAGTTGCAATTGCTCCTTTCTGCAACACACATATGACACTCAAAAAGGAAATCTCAGCCTACCATTGGGAAAACATATAGATTAAAAATACGAAACACATTGGGTTTTGTATTTTCTTGAAAAATGTAAAATACTTAGATGCACCACTGAAACCACTTACTTAAAAAAACTAAAAACCAATGAGCCAGCTATAAAAATGCCAAAGGGCAATTCTGCACGTCCCAGGGCAGCGCGTGGGAAATATATCATTACGTGCTACCATAGGCTTTTGAGCGTTACTGCAACATCATGCCAAAATAGGTCCCTACAATACCCAACATATCATCACATTTCTAGATGCACTTCATGATGCAGCTGAACAGGACAGGTCAGAGCAGCCCAGGTTCACCAACCATAATCAATTTGAAGTTGTATACTTGCCCCCTTACTCGCCATTTCTAAACCTTATAGAAGATTTTTTTCAGCTTGGAGATGGCGCGATTTTGACCGCCAACCAAATGCGTCTTCTGCAGGCATTGAACAGACCTGCGGAGACATTGAGGTAAGGTCAATCTATGGAGATTCAGCACGCAAGGCGAGGATCCATAAGCCACCCCATGCACAATTGCCGTCTGTTTACAGTACAGTAGTGTATTTTTGGTTTAAACTGAATTTACTACACTGTAAAGTACTGTATTGCAATGTACAGCATTGAGTATTTCATTTTTTGGTTGTTCTGAAAACCTGCCTTCTGTGGAACTGAAAAGAAAAACAGTGAATACAACAGACTGCAGTGTTTTATATGAAGTAGACTAGTATGTTGCTGCTGATCTGAAAGTGTATTCATATGATACAAGTGTGTACATGTGTCATACGAGTGACATTTTGACAAAGGATTGTCAGGTTTCGATAGCAGAGTTTCAATATGTCATAAATGTGAATGGTATATTTCTCAGTGTTGTGTCTTATTTGCTTGTGTTTTGAGTTTTTAAACAATGAGCCAAGTTTTGCAAAACGTGTTCAAGCAACGGGCAAAAACTGTAAATGTCGTGTTCATGAGGATGGTGGGGAGACTTGGATTTGGTATTGCTTCGAATTTGATTGCTTTGGCTGGGGTCCAATCAGTTTAAAAACACACCAACCCTACCCTCGCGCCTTATTGAAAGGTTGTAATGAACTCAGAGTGATCAATCAGAATTATCATACTGCCTATTACACAGACCTTTAATAATAATGTGAAGATGTGAATGGCATCTTCACTGTGTTCAACCATGTTTTAAGAGATGCACATGTTCCTGGCTGTTTCCCAATGTGAAGGCTGCAGCCTTGCTAGGACGCGTCTTTGCTAGTCGCGTCCTATGGAGAGTGCTAGCTCGAGTGCTTCCTTGTTCGGACTTTGGAACGACTTGCTAGTGTGGATGCGCTTCCGCTTCTGCTTTTTAATACTGCGTTTCCGCTTGTAAACACATGTGCACTTCTGAATACAACATGGAAGCAATGATGTATATATATATATATATATATATATATATATATATATATATATATATATATATATATATATATATATATATATATATATATATATATATATATATATATAATATATATATATATACACACAGCAACGTACGGTATCATTAAGTTGCAAAAACGTTTGAAAAGTGGCACAAGTCTTTAAGCTTGATTATTTGCATTAGCACATAAAAAGCAATACGGCACAAAATATTTCTGAAAACCAACATAACTTCACTTACATTTGAACGTGTACTGCTCTGCCATTTTCAAGATCCCGCGCAGTGAACGCACAGGATTGTGGGTAGTTTGGGCTCATCTAGGATGCATCGATGCATCCTTGAAAAATCTCGGAATTCTCAAAAAAGAAGGACGCAAAAATGGCGTCAATTTCGAGTGTCCTCAACATTGGAACAGTGCTTGTCGGCGTTCTATGACGTAGCGTCCTTAAAAGGACGCTCGTTGAGCATGCTTCCTTGACATTGGGAAACAGCCCCTGTCTGGCCGTAATAGTCTGCAGCTGTGGCTCATAGGCTAATTGAGCCACACCCATTCTGGTGCTCCTTAAGAGGGCCACAGTTCTAGACTGGAGGGAGGCTCGAGTTGTGCAAGGTAATCGACTGTTGTGCTATTGTTTGTTTTTAAGTAAAAATATGCTTTTTAACAACAACCATGCGAGTCGAGGGAACTCTTTTTCACAAATAACAATATCACTAATTAATTGCAGCAATAAAGCAAGTGCGCGTGTGTGTGTGTGTGTGTGTGTGTGTGTGTGTGTGTGTGTGTGTGTGTGTGTGTGTGTGTGTGTGTGTGTGTGTGTGTGTGTGTGTGTGTGTGTGTGTTTTGCACACACACGTGTGCCCGTGCTCATTTCTATATTATATATAAACATTATAAACATATTATATTAGCATTATTATTAATATATGATTATCATCAATTTATCAATAGCTAAAATATTTATATAAAGAATATATCTCCTTTCTCTGACAGGACCCAAGTGGCCCCTGTTGTATTTGAGCTACTTCAAATATTAGCATGGCGGGGTGGAGTCCTTGGCAAGAAGGGCAGACTGTACAATCACCCAAAGTCATTGATTATCCTCTGTCCTCAATTTAAACAGATTGGGTTTGACTTTCAAAAGGTCGGGACAATTTCATACAGTGCGACTCCTAGTGATCATTAAGTATGCTTCATAAAGGAGCAGGTTGGGGTTACGGGGTTTAGGGGGATAGCATCTAGGATGCTTACAGGTAGACTATGGACATTGGCAATTGAAAAACTGAAAATCTTTACAAACCACTAAACTATCATTCCCCTTTCACAGGCATAAACGTTTTTGTTATTTAAAGTATAAGTAAAAAAACAGTTGGCACCCTAAGCTACATGACCCTTAGCTTAGGGAATCTAGCACCGTAATCTAAGGACACAATGCCAGAACCTTCCATGATGGCGTCCACTCACCTGCATCAGGGTGCACCCTGGGTAAGGCGTTTTCCGGTAATAAATTGAAGACGCATTAGTTTGTGAGGAAGGCACAGGGTTGAGAGAAGCGGGCCTTGTTTACAAGCTCTGAGTTCTGGCAGGAACCCAACCAGCCGTTTAGCGTCATGTTTAATATTTGATGGCGTCCCGGTCTGTAATGGAAGCGCTCCTGCTGTGAATGAGGCTTTAAGAAGGAAAATAGTTTCACACAAACTGCAGGGAGGTTCCCCAAGGGTCACCGCAACAAGTATCGGGAAACATAGTACACCCACACTCACACACAAACAAATACGCCCACACACACTCAGACACATATTCACCCACACAAATCCATACTCACTCAATCAACTCTAAACTCTCTAAAACTAAGACAAACAGATGTACACACTATTACATACAGTCACATACATACACATTCATACACACACACACACTGTAACATACACTCACGTGCTTGTGTGTGCTCCCGGACGCACACACGCACACACACTCTCACACAAATCCATACACACATTCGCACATATTCTCCCCCCCAAATCCATACTCCCCCATAAACACATAGGCCTACACACACAGAAATACAGTTGTACACATACATCCATTAGACACAAATATACACACACAACTATAAACGCATGCAGACAGACACGCATGCACACCATCACACACTATATCACTCACATACAAATACATTCCTAACGTTATCAAACAAAAATGGATCATCTTGAAACCAGGGCGAAATACACTCCTCGACCAACCAGGGCGCAGATCGCTCGGGCAGCAGATTGCGCCCGAGTAATTGGTCTTGTTCATAGCAGAATAAAAGAGGACAGCTCAATTGAAAAGTTGATGGAAAGGAGACGGCTGCTGCCAAACACGGCGTTCCTCTGATCTAATCACCTTGTTCCGCTCATTCAGGGCAATTACAGAGCAGAGCCCCCAGAAACACAGGAGGCATTATTAAAGAAAAGATGTGACTATTGGCTAAATATCTCCAATAGACTTCAAGGGCCAGGGTGGCTCTTCGGCGACGGTTGATTAGTTAATAGTGCACAGGGGATCTGTTGTTATGGTGATGGCCGAGGAAGGATGTGATGATTTGATATCACACACCATAGGGAACCAAATGTTATTGGGTTACTGTGCGAGGGAAGGGTCGGTTTATTGTCAGATATTATTTAGCACATAGCTTGTTGAGCTTGATTATCTGTATTATTAAATCCTTTAGCTAAATAAACTAAAGAAGATCAACTCATGAAATAGCAATTATTAAGGCAACGAAACCTTGGAGAAACACAAACCTCTACATCTCTGAACCGTTAAAGTAAATCCCATCAAAACTGCAATTATAAGAACAGTACTTTGAGACAAAGATTTCCTGACTTAGATATTGTTTAGTTCCAAACTAGCCTCAAACACCAATAATTAAGCGCGATTAATTTCAGTAAACCTTGAGTCAGGCTCCGTGACGAGGCTCTTACGCTACCAAACCGTAAAACTCGACCAAAGCACCCCCCTTAAAGATGCGAGGTACACTGTCTTGGACCAAACCGCGGTTCCAGCCGTGCTCCTCATGAGTCATAGTCCCTAATAGCTGTTTCTCTCAGCGGGTGATTAGCAACATAATTGATCAATCCGCCCATTAAGACACCGGCTCCAGCCATTAGAAGCCAACACCGGGGCGCCTGCAGAGCTCCGACAGCGAGCTGGCCGCGCCCAGCCACGCATAAATCAGCCAGCCGGAGAGGAGATGAAAGATGGATGATCCTGTTGTGCGCTCAACGAGAGAGAGAAAAATATATTGTTTTGCTCCTAGCGCTGTTCGCCCTCCTAATGCGGGAGGAAATTGAGGAGCCAGGGCACTTACAGCGCGCCTCGACGTGCTGATGTTGTGTTCGTCCGGGGAACAACCAACCGTGGCGCTACGGAAACCTAGCGGCCCCGGTGGAGGGTCGACAAAGAGGTCAAAGGTTAATATATATTTTTTATGAACATTGTTTCTGAACCCGAGCTGCATGCGAGGGAGCGAGGAGAGGGATGCTGTGTTATTGGGTTTGTAGCGGACTGGGATCGCCGTAGAAGATCTATAAATTATTATTGTCTATATGACAGGTTTTTTTAATTGCTTGAACACAATTTGCAAAACTTGGCTCATTGTGTCAAAACTCATTCCAAAATCAAATAAGACACAACACTGAGAAATGTACTATTCACATCTATGTCAAATTGAAACTCTTATATCGAAACCTAACAATCCTTTGTCAAAATGTCACTCTGATGCCAAGGTGATACACACTTGTTGCGACCCCACCACAGGAGGGGTCGTAACACATATGAATACACTTTCAGATCAGCAGCAACACACTAGTCTACTTTATTTTAAACACTGCAGTCTTCCATATTCACTGTTTTTTTTTCAGTTCCACAGAGGGCACGTTTTCTCAACATCAAATACTCAATACTGTACATTGCAGTACGGTACTTTACAGTGCAGTCAATTCAGTTTAAGCAAAAATAAAACAAAAATTAAGCAAAAATACACAACTGTACTGTACGTAAACACAGAAAAACACAGCAATTGTGCGTGGGTGGGCTTATGGATCCTGGCCTTGTGTGCCGAATCCATCCATGGATTGACCATGTCTCCGCAGGCCTGTTCCATTGCCTGTAGAAGAGGCATGCGGGCATATGGTTGGCGGACATATACACTACATCCTCAAGCCAAAAATACCTTCTATAGGGTTTTACAAATGACGAGTATAGGCCTACGACTTCAAATTGTTTATGGTTGGTGTACCAGTTCCGGACCAAAACAGCCCGATGGAAACAAACATTATCCCAGACAACAACAACCCTGGGCTGCTCTGACCTGTCCTGTTCAGCTGCCTCATGAAGTGCATCTAGAAGTGGGATGATGTGTTGGGTATTGTAGGGACCTATTTTTGCATGATGGTGCAGCCATCCTCAAAGGCTTATGGAGGCACATAATGATATATATCCCCCGCTCCGCCCCGGGACGTGCAGAATTGCCCTTAAACTAAACACCTGTCAGCCAGCTTTTTGTAGCTGACTGATCGGTGTTCAGTTTTGTGAGGAAGTGTTTTCAGGTGTGTATTTAAGTATTTTCAATTAACCGATGTGTTTCGTATTTTGACTAGATGTGTTTTCCCAATGGTACAATGAGCGTTCATTTTTGAATTAAGTGTCTAATGTATGAAATAGTGTGTAGTGTGCAGGAGCAAGTGTGTGGCAGAAAGGAGCAAGTGCACAATTGCAACTAAAGTGCAAAGCAGTGCTTTTGTTTAAGGTATGGTTACATGTGTTTAAGGTATAGTAACAAAAACTTCAAGTTGTGCTACTTTGGTGCTACTCTAAGCATGTATCTATAGTGTTTAAGCAATCGGCAAAAACTGTAATGTGCCTGTGTTTATGAATATGATATGATATGATATGTGTTGATGCCTATCATTTGTGTGTTTATTGTACAAAACGTGTTTAATCTCTTTACTGTTTCCATTTATTTTATGTCTATTAGGGTGCCTGTGTGTTTAAATCGTATAAGAAGCTTGTCTGTTTAAAGTTTATAATGAGCCTGTGTGTGTGAAGTCTATAATCAGCCTGTGTCTTTAAACTTCAGCCTATGTGTCTATGCTGTGTCGGTGGATAGAGGGTCGGTATAGACGAGGATAGCTTGTTCGGCTCTGGCACTATGTGTTCCATCACTCTGAGGGTGGATGGCTTTCCAGATGTGACAGTCGGTCCTCTCCTGTCACATCTGGCGGTCAAGCCATTCCCTGGAGGTGATGTTCTTTCCCCGCTCGCTCGGAGACAAGGTAGTGTGAGAGGAGGGCGAAGACGCAGGAGAAGCCTGGAGGATCTGAGACCTCCTCATCAAGGGGAGAGGGGAGCAGGATACTGAAAGGGGCTTTAGGGGAATGCGGACTACCCTGGAGGCATCCTTGAGTGAGACGTCCTACCTGTTCCTCTAGGACAGGTATCTTCAAGAAATGTCCTTTTGGATAACAGCATTGGGTGTTCATTTCCTTTTATTAATATCCTTTCAAGGGTTTATTTGAAAAGAACAGATTTGATGATTTTGAAACGACGCCTGTGATGAAAAGGATGGCGTCGTAGATGACATTATTAGGTTCAATAACATTTCAACTCTTATTTTCCGAAACACGTCATGGCTCTGACTCATATGGCCAAAGGGCCATGGAGGGGGATGGCGCTCTTATAGTGAAACGTCTCCCCCTCTGAGCGTGTCCTCCGTGCCGCCGAGCGGTTTATGGTGATGTCGGCGCCGGGGTTCACGATTCTCAGAACCCTGTCTCATCCATCTTCCTTTTGTGGGAATTAATTCAGGCTCTCGCTGCTCTGCCTTCGCGCCCATATCTTCTGCTATCTGCCGGGTTTTTAAATTAAGTGGAGAGAAAATTAGATGGAAAAGCTCAGAGCAGAGCAGTCCTTTTGGGGTTTTTTTTTCGTCAGGCCGTTAGAATAGGGAACAAAGCAACCAGTGAACAACTCCACAATGACACACAAAGGCCATGTCCTAGCGCAACAATAATTAGAAGAGAAGTAATTTAGAGGACGCTTTTCAGCAACATGTTATTAAGCAGCAGGTAGAGGGTTAGGGGGCACCTTGCTGAAGGTGGGCTGCGGACATGGGGGGTCTGAACCTTAGGCAGGGAGTCTAACACCCTAACCACCCCAACACTGTAACCTAAAACCACTATAACCGGCCGCCACTATCCTATACACAATTCTATAGTGTATAGGATAGTTCCCAATTGTTGTAATATTCCTACAGCCTAGAAAATACTGGTGAAAGGCATGCTGGGTAACGTAGGAAGAAGAGAAACACTGAAGCAGATCAGGACGAACCCTGACAGGAATACACGTTTAAAATCACTATTAACTGGTTGCATTACTAATAATAAACCAGAGAGTTTCATGCTGTATTGTCTCTTTAATGTATTCCTGCTGCGTTGAGCCATTCTTGTGCTGCACAGGTAATGTGTTCAAGGTCAGGGGGTACTCTGTACAAAAGAGGACCTGTTTGGAGACAGAGGGCAGGGTGTCGGTCTTAAAGCCTTTGTCCAGCCAGTACTCCGGAACCATTAGTTCACAATGAAAAGCACTTTTAAGTGCAGAACACGCTGTCTCTGACACCCAGCAGAGTGTACCCACGCAAACAAATTCTTTCTACATTTTCGAGGAGGCAACCGAATAGTCTTTGTTGTGAGACGGTGAGACGGAACATGTGTCTTTCACTTTGTGTGTCATGTGGGATTTTCTGGACATCACTAGTAGTCATACTCAATGCAGCTAGAAGCCTTCAATGTTTTGGTATATGTACGGCTGCATCTCAATAAATATGAATATTGTGGAAAATGTACTTAATTTCGATTAATTTCAATTTAATTTCATTTTAAAAAGTGAGATTCATTACACTGAAAGTGGAATATGTCCAGTCTTTGTTTGTTTTAATATTGATGATTATGGCTTACAGTTCGTGATAACCCAAAATTCAGGATCTCTGAAAATTTGAATTAGTCGAATTATTGAAATCAATTAACTTTTCCACAACATTCAAATTGATTGAGATGCACTTGTATGTATAATTTGATATATTTGGCCCAAATAATATTTTAACTAAATAAACAGAGAAAAAAAAATGAACCACTTTGAGACGCTATATGTGAAATAGGAGAGCCATTACTGAGCTCCCCTGAAACCGCGCAGACAGAAACCCAACGTCTCTGTGCTGAGTACCTCTCCAACTCACTCCTGTGAAGGTATCGACCCGTCTGCTCTCAGGAAGGCACCGTGGCCACGTATTACCTCCAGCTGCACGGCCCACAGGGTTGAGCCTCCACATACCAAACAATACTGCCACAACCGCCTCTCCGTGGGCGAACGCGCCCTCGACGCAGGGACATTAACGGGACGGCGCGTTGAGGACGTCCCTGATGTGACTTCCCAGCCGCACGCAGTACGGGAGTAATCAAGCAATGTTTATGTTTAAAATTTACATTTAGGGCATTTAGCAGACGCTTTTATCCAAAGCGACAATAAGGGTTAGGGTTAGGGTTAGGGTCAATAAGTACATTTGTCAGAAGAAGGTGAAACAATATATTGCTATCAGTACATTGAGGATGTTCATAGAACCAAGTGCCAAGCAGCAATAATCGCTAGGTTAACCCATTCCCCGTATATGGGTACATTGGCTTATATATAACAAAGATAGCTAGGTTAAGATGCTACACAACTAATTACTATTGTGTGTAGGAGGGGTAGGAGGGGGTGGCTGTATAGCCACCCCCTCCTACCCCTTCTGCACACTTATTGGACATTACTGGTACGGCGTTCTTGTGAGGCCGTCACTTGCGCGGTGACTTACTATGAGCATGCAGGGCTTGAGTAGGGAATGTTTAGGGAATGTTTGTTCTTGGCCTCGCTTTGAGACTTGGCCAGTAATTACCCGGACCAGAACGATAACAATAATTAATGTCCCGTAACACGGCAGTAATAATCTTACCGACCTCCTGAGGACAGTCTCGATAACTTTGTTGAATGGATGGATGGAGCTTTTATGTGGACAATTTTGCTTACTTGCAGTGGAATTAAATGTCGGTTTGGATATCAGCATCTCATAAATAACTGACTGGTAGTAAAGAGTAGTGACCTTTTGAGAACTCAAATGAACTGCCATGGAAAAGCATAGGGTATACAGTTTTTATAGGATCCTATTATAAGGAAAGCTTTTAAATAAATCGACGTGAAAACAATTGTCTATCGAAAATAAACTCTCTCTCTCTCTCTCTCTCTCTCTCTCTCTCTCTCTCTCTCTCTCTCTCTCTCTCTCTCTCCTCTCTCTCTCTCTCTCTCTCTCTCTCTCTCTCTCTCTCTCTCTCTCTCTACCTCTCTCTCTCTCTACCTCTCTAGTGGACCCTAACCAAATATCTTCAGACCCAAAACTCCACCCAATCTTCAGAAGCACAATTCTAACCAGAACTAATCCAGCTGAGACAGCAGTCGCTCCATTCTCAATCTGTCCACTCTCTCCACCCTGGGTAAAATGCATTACAGGGATTTGTCGGAGAAAGTGTGTGTGTGTGTGTGTGTGTGTGTGGTGTGTGTGTGGTGTGTGTGTGTGTGTGTGTGTGTGTGTGTGTGTGTGTGTGTGTGTGTGTGTGTGTGTGCACCCATTAACCTAATGCATTCTTCTTTCTATTGCCAATCCCTGATGAGTCCTCCTCCTGGTTCTCTCCTCGCTCAGCTTCTGTCTTGAGAGCCCATGAAAACATATCACATATTAGGTCAGATAGATCCCAGGGAGTTGGAGATTCATTCCAGTACATCTAATACCAGAGACAGAGAAGAGGAGGGGAGGGAGGAGGAGGAGGAGGAGGAGGAGGAGGAGGGGGAGGAGGAGAAGGAGGGGGAGGAGGAGGAGGGATGGTGAGATGGTGATTGAGGAGGAGGGGGAGAAGATGGAAGGATGTTGAGATGATGAGAAAGGTGAAGGAGGAGGATGAGGAGGGGGAGGAGGAGGGGGAGGAGGACGAGGAGGGATGGTGAGGATGTTGAGATGGTGAGAGAGGAGGAGGAGGAGGAGGAGGAGGAGGGAGGAGGAGGAGGAGGAGGAGGAGGAGGAGGGATGTTGAGATGCTGAGAGAGGAGGAGGAGGAGGGAGAGGAAAGAGTGGGAGAGAGGAGAAAGGCCAGGGGTTGAAAATTAATGAATATAAATTTGAATAATTGTTTCAAGGCATTGTAGTGCATGTAAAACTGAAAAAAGTTATATAAATGAATGATTTATTCATTATCAATGTTACGGTAGTTTTGTTGATTTACATTTCCCTTATTCTGTTCCAGAATTTTCCAAAGAAAGCTATGACAAAGGAACCCAAGAAAACTGAAGCACAGATGGACAACAATATGAAACAAAAAAATCTGAAATATGCGTGGATGTGACTTTGGTGTTATGATAGCTTGAGCAGACATGTTTAAATAGTACTAAGTAGCCATTGCTGTATGCAGGCAAATCGCATGCATACATGTAGTTTACATACATGTATAGGAGGATATTCAGTTTGGTTTCAGCCTGTTCAAACCGGAGGGCTAGAACAGAATATGACAGACAGGACCTAAGGCAGTAGAGGGACATCTGGGAGGACAGAGAGAGAGAGAGAGAGAGAGAGAGAGAGAGAGAGAGAGAGAGAGAGAGAGAGAGAGAGAGAGAGAGAGAGAGAGAGAGAGAGAGAGAGAGAGAGAGAGAGAGAGAGAGAGAGAGAGAGAGAGAGAGAGAGAGAGAGAGAGAGAGAGAGAGAGAGAGAGGGGTGTGTGCTTGTTAGTGTGTGTGTCCATGTGCATATGAGGATGTGTGTGAACGTGCAAGCGTTTGTGCGTGTCTGACCTTTACATACCTGTTCACCATGGCAACGACCAAAGCTTCTCCCTCTCCATGTCTGGGTGTGAAAGTATTTACAGTAGAAGTAGTACTCATAGTAGTACTAATACTATATGTGTACTAGCAGTATTTGTACAGTTGTATTTTGGGGGAGACTTATATCCAAAGTATCTTTCAATAGTGTGAGGGCACATGTTAGCATTGGTAGTTGCGTTAGTTATATAATAGTATTAGCATGTGTTATGGTTTTGCAGTTGTTTATTACAGTAAGACTTTTGCTAGAAGCAAAGCACTACTACAATTAGCCCAGTGTGTGTGTGTGTGTGTGTGTGTGTGTGTGTGTGTGTGTGTGTGTGTGTGTGTGTGTGTGTGTGTGTGTGTGTGTGTGTGTGTGTGTGTGTGTGTGTGTGTGTGTGTGTCCATACATGCCAGCTAGATGGATGACCAGGCCACAGATTGGGTTGATTGTGATATAAAATTGCATTCATGCTTTAGCTAATGGAAAGCATTGTGATAGGAAAGCATTTGGAAGAAAGGAGTGATGGGGGGGGGGGGGGGGGGGTGTTTGTATGTTGTTCCCACAGTAACAGCGACGTGTGCACATGCTTTGGCATATCAGAAATAATTGAATAACACACCAAGCTGTTCATATCGACTACCAGAAGATAGCCAAGGAAGTAGATCTTCCTTCGATTTTTGAGAACAAAGATTTAATATCTGAAGAACCATTTTACTTTAACGTTTTACTCCTGACATATATTCGTTAGATCCTTCTCATGGTAGGGATTAGGGCATCGAGCTCAAGGTTCTCTACAGGTGGCAGCAGTGGGGTTTGAACCAATAACCTTTGGTCTGGGAGTCAAGACACCCTAACTTTGTCACAATTCATCTCATTTCAAGTGCTATCCAGGATCTAGCCAACACAGATCTCCACTCACATCCGCTGACATCGATATAAATACTAGAAATAATCACGGAAGAATAACGCGACAATAAGCGCCATCATACAGCATCGCGGGGTACGTCTCTCCGGCTGACCTTGTCCGCTGTAAGTCGGGCAGCCTTGGCAACAGGAGTGACATAATAAACAGGGTGGCCAGAGGGATTACTATTGATCCCCACACGGATCATCCCTCACTCCTCGAATCCATCCTCAGAGGAGCGACAACAAGAGGCGAGAGGGGAGAGACAGTCAGTCGTCTACCTCACGCACGCACGCACGCACGCACGCACGCACGCACGCACGCACGCACGCACGCACGCACGCACGCACGCACGCACACGCACGCCACGCACACGCACGCACGCACGCACGCACACACGCACACGAGCACACACACACAGTATCAAGCGATTCCGTGCTTATGCTCACGAAAATGTTTCTATTGATACCGGGTTGCACACACACACACACACACACACACACACACACACACACACACACACACACACACACACACACACACACACACACACACACACACACACACACAGAGAAAACATGTTGATGTCTGGAGCTGTCCTTTCTTGCTTTCTTGTGTCTTTCGGAGCCCATACTGTCAGGTTGCAGCGAGTTCAATGTTATGAATGGTCACAGAGAAGCCTGGAAAGAATTTACACACTTGAATTTGGGCTGACGAAAACAGAAAGTGGCGACCAGCAGGGACGGGAAACGGGCCCTCTGATTAACACCACAGGTGAACAGGATCAGTCATTAGCACAGCTGACAGGAATCTAACAAACGAGCAACGAGCCAAACAGGAGAACTGAAGTTAGGGCACGCAGCATATAAACTACTGGTCAAAGGGGTGACTTCTCCCTTTGCTGTCGACTGTTACATGACGTATGTATATACATGATCTACGTCTGCTAAATTTGAAAAATCGGAGAACGCCCCTCAATAAGTGCCTGAAACAGCTTGTTTGCGCGCAAACTTTTCTACTCAGACTGTGCAGTGGTTGATTATGGAGTGCAGAAGACACGCCTCCCGGCTACCCGCAATGTTTACAACATTTCAGGGGAGGGGGGGGGATTTGCCGATGCGTGAATGGGTAAAGCGTTTCACTGATCCCAACAGACTGGGCTACTCAGGAGGGGGGCCTTAATGTGACATGATTAGACCCTTTTTTTAAAAGATGCTGAAATGAGCAGTGTGAGAATAATAAGCGGTATTTCTAACACACAGGCATACAACCCTATTCTAGTAGTACCCCCAAATGCAATTATTAACCCTTAAAAAGCATGATATGGGATCAGTTCTAAACAGAGCGTCTTTGATATCATAAATTAGACAGTTTAAATCAGTTTAAATCAGTTCTATCTCACAGCCCGTCGTCGATAACATGCATTTCGTACATCATGTCTTGTATCCTGTTTTAATATTGGCTGTTCTCCAGAGAACGTTGTGAATCCAGAAGATGTCAGGGGATCAAGGATATTGATTATCAATGACTCAGAACCACTGGCATATCACACACGTACACTTGCTTGCAAGGTTGTATCGAGGAAATCAAACCCAGTACCTTTTGGCTGGGAGTGGAATACCTCTAACCGCCAATCATATTTAGTTTCATCACATTTGACTTGTCCTTGGTTTTAATTATGCTTACGAAGAAAACAGTGTAGAATGTAAGCTAATTGAGAAAAAGAAAAAAAAGAAACCCTGTCAAAATAAAAGCGTTGATGTGCAATGCAAGCCACTCACGCTCCACATGCAACACAGAGAGAAAATCAACCAACTGGTTCTGGGGGTGGCTGTAATTGAAGTTCCACTAGGCCGACACTCAAACCATATATTATCTCGTTAGCCAGAAGATTTAGAGGTGAATAAAACAAAGCAGCAATCAACAGCAGTAGCAATTCGTCACCAATGGTCTTCCGTTGAGTCATGTGAGTCAGTGGTTCTGTTCAGGCCCGAGACGTAGGGTCAGGTTCTGTTTGGGGAGGGTTTGAGTTGTGTTAACAGCTTCAGGGAGTCCTGCACTAATTTGATTGTAAATATTACTTATCTTATTTTATTCATTTTGCCAAATTTTATTTGATCCTTTATACTCAATGCTCCGCAGGTCAGAGACAAACAAATTTTCTTCTATTTGTCGTATACATTTGTAGTAATTGTCAATAAAGCTGACTTTGACTTGACTTTGACTGAGGGAAACCAATCTGTTGTTCCATGGATTCCCAAGGTGTGCTGCATTCCTTGATTATGTTCAGGTTGGGTTTGGGTCCTTGATTGATCCCATCGCAGCTGTGTCCAGCGGAGAACAAGCTGTCGGTTCTCTTAACACAAAAGGTCTACACGAGTCTTTGGTTCGGTTCCTGGTCTCGCACAGTAGGCGGTATCTGACCAGTTTGCCGACTCCAGTTTGCCGAATCCCAGTTTGCCGACTGGCTATGTGAATGGGTGTATCACATAGCCGAGTCGGCACACGAAAAACCCACATTGCCGACAATAATAAAACTATAGAAAATCGTACTTTAATAAATTGTTTCTATTGTCTAAGATACCTTGTTGTTTTCTAATGTTTCTCATACGCAAAAACAAACATGTCCGGAACATGTCCTTTTTATGCACTTCCAATACTGCTTTCCGTCTCTTGCCGTCTTATCCTTCGAATGTTGAAACCCTTGATATATTAAATTGAACGCCTCCTTCTTAACAACTGTTGGTCCATCCATTATAAAATACGAGTAAATAGTTTGTCAGCAATGTAATATTAATCTTAACCAAATGGTAAGTGGTAGAGAAAACAATCCATGTTACCCCTTATAAACTAGTCTGTAGTCACCCATACACCCATTCACATAGCCAGTCGGCAAACTGGGTTTCGGCAAACTGGCCTAGAACCCAGTAGGCTGATGCTTTGAACGGTTTTATAAACAACAGTTAAAAAACCATTAGCCTCATAGTAGTATCAGAACAATATTCTAAACACAAACACACACACACTTAACAACATGTTGTGCAGTAAGTGTTAGAATATTAGTGTTGAGCTGTTCATCTCAAATGATTGTTTCCACCTCACTGGCCTATTTGCGCCCGTTGAGTGGTCGCGTTGAAAGCAGCCATACCCAGGATATACATATAAGTGCTCTTCTCCTTATTGGCCATTACCACCGATCAATATCTCTCCCTTTCAGGACCGCACGGCCACGACTCAGTCTTCAGCGCCATCTTTTAAACCTAGGAATCATGTCAATGTCTATTGAGTAACCCCTAAACCGGCCTCATTAAAGCCCGTGATCTGTCGCTAACTACTGCAAGAGACGGGCGGCCATTCCCCCTAGTCTCCTCTCCCCTCTCCCCCTCTCTCCCTCTGTCTCTCTCTCTCTCTCTCGCCACAGTTGGATTTCACCCGGAGAAGATGTGATGATGTTTTTAAGGGTGTAATGTAAAACCTCCCACGTTATATTCATAAAAATAAATGAAATGATATGCCCCCCCCCCGCCTCCCCCTGCATCACCCCTTCCTGGGAAATAAGATTGCAATGCCTCATTGCTGTCCCGCACTACGGGAGAAACCCCTGTCGACAGATTATGGTCTGTATCGTTATCACCGGGCTAATTTAATCACGGTGGAAGGGTCATTAACCAACCGGGTGTGCGACGAGGCCAACTGACAAAATAACACGTCAAGCACGGTGGTGCCCGAGTGGCCTGATTGGTGGAAAGTAAACGCGTCATGTGAACTTGAAACGACGTGGGTAATGGCTGACCTTCTAGTTTCACGTCCGTTTTTGTATAGATTGTTATGTAACCAGGTTTGACGTGAAGCACTTGTGTCGGTAATGAGATGCTATTTGAATAAATAAATTAAGAATTATTGAAAAATGCCGCAACGTCATTAGGTTGTGCTTGGGTTTGGACACACTGCTCTTTTGGAGCAGCGTGTTTACGAACACCAACATAACCAGAAAGAATCAGAATTGATTTTATTAAGTCTTATCGTACCAGTACACAGGAGTACAATTCTTAGGCTTGAGTTACAGCCACAAAGCAGCAGAAATACAAGACATCTTGTTGAGTAAACCTCAAATCTATCAGGGACTGCTGATTATTCTATAAAGTGCGTAAAGTGTGGCGCCTCTCTGTGGGATAACACAGAAAAAACAGCCTTGATGATGGGGGGGGAGGGGGGGGGGGTGTTTTGCCCGTAGGCCTTTCTGACATCAACCCGAGGTAGGCCCCGGTATTTTATTCTGAAGGGGCCCATGTAAACGCAAAAGGCTCTCCAAAACAAAAATCTATTTCTCTCAATTGTCTGCTTTGTAGTGCCGCTAGAGTGAGTGAGCTGGAGGGATAGGGACATTAGAGTGAGGAGCGGTAGGTAGTTGGAGAGATGAGGAGTATCTCTTTAACCCTCATCACAGCAGCACAACAGAGGGCTGCTTCAAAACGCTCATCTGGTGGAGATGTGAGGCTGTGGGCATGGCTTGGTTCTGGATAATGTCACTGAAATGTGGAAAACTACTGAAGAAATAGAAACATAAAACGGTGGTTATGGGTAGGAGTTACCTTACCCCTATTACCCAACCAAGGGGTTAGGTTAAGGGTTTGATAAGGGTTAATGGGTTAGAATAAAGGGTTGGGTAAGGGTAAAGGGGTTATGGGTAGGGCTATTGGTAGGATAAGGGGATGGCTAAAGGGGTAAGACTACGGTTAAAGAGTTGGGTAAGGGTAAAGGCTCAAGTTAGGGTTAAGGGTTAACTTGGGGTTAAGAGGTTAGGGTCTAAGGAAACATCTCAACTGCATTGACTGATTTGTGTACTTCTTTTGTGTGCCAGTTGTTGCGTTTAGCATATACAGCCCTGTTGTGATGCATCCAGCTGTGCCCTTCTTACCACAAATAGATCTAAATGAAATCAAATACCTGGTGTTCTTACTGATGAGCTACTCTGAACTGTCCCGTTGTTCTTTTACGAAGTCGGGGGTGCAGCACTATAACAAGTTTTGCAGTTGCTGTATAAGCAGCATTGATTTTTTTGCAACAGTCTCCACCGAAAGTTGTATATTTGATTTAAATTTGAAGAAAGAAGAGGGAGAGTTCACGGGTAATGGGTATTATAGGTCGTTTTTTAAGCGAGTGATAAGTGAAACATATAGAGACACTTTTGCCCCTTTTCCACTGCCAAAATAGTCCCGACTCTACTCGGTGCGGTTAGTGCAGCCCTACACTACACGGCACGTACCATAATTGTCCCCATACGGCACGTCAGTAAGTAAATTTTCGCTTTTCCACACCAAAACCGTGGCCTGGAACTGTGGCGGAGTCGAGAGGGCGGAGTCGGAGGTGTTCCGCGTTGATCCGTCCAGGTCCTCTGTACGCGATCCTCGGACACCACGCACAGAAAAGGTCTGAACCTTCGCTCATACGACCAAGGATTGGTTCTTCTTCTCATGTCTTCCATTTTTCGTATTGTTTTGTCTTTGTTGCTCTCGCAGTTGTGTTTTCATACATGACTGGTGAATGTTTAAAGACCCCCGCCCCGCGCTTCGTCGCACACAGTGGCGTCACTATGCTGTTTTATTCGGGGCTAAGCTCGATGTATGGGCTATGCACAACTCCACTACTGTCTGGACTTAGTGCTGCTCCTTATTCCGTCTACATGTAATGGACAAACTGATTAATCCAGGTGTGTCTGAGTAGTCACAATGGTCAGACACACCTGGATTAATCAGTTTATCCAATAATGTAAGACAGGAAATAAAGGAGCAGCACTAAGTCCAGGAAGTAGTGGAGCTGTGCAAAGAGCCCATTTAGCCCCGAATATGATCTTAAAAAAAATAAAATATTCATAAACATTTATAAGTAGCCTAGTCTAGATAGTCCTTCTGGCAAGAGAATAAACAACAACCTGTTTACCACCTCAAAGTGAATTAACCCTATCCTATCCCCAGTCAGATCCATGCGTGTGTGTGTGTGTGTGTGTGTGTGTCTGTGTGTGTGTGTGTGTGTGTGTGTGTGTGTGTGTGTGTGTGTGTGTGTGTGTGTGTGTGTGTGTGTGTGTGTGTGTGTGTGTGTGTGTGTGTGCGCGTGTGTGTAAGGTCTGCCTCACTTGTATTCATTTTACTAGTCTGCAATAACTTGAATGGAACTTTAGATGTTTGGGGATAAGCAGCATAGCAGTCAGGTAGCTATTTAAAGCTATAATAAACCGCGTATTTCCTTTATTTAGATAAAGCATTATGAAAAAGTTAGCATGCATAATAAAGCATGCAAATGAATTTGGCGCCCAGCATTTTCATTTTCCCTCTGGGCTAAGCCCCGGATGTTTATGAAACCTAGAAATCCCCACCCAAATCTATTCTCTTGAATAGAGGCAATAAAAATCCGATATGCGTGGAAGGGAGACGGAGAAGGGAGGAAGGATAGGAGAAAAGGATTAGACGGGAGAAGGAGAAGAGAGAAGGAGTTGTATTTAGTGACCAGAACTGTATGGAGTGTATCTATTGTTTGTGTGTGTGTGTGTGTGTGTGTGTGTGTGTGTGTGTGTGTGTGTGGTGTGTGTGTGTGTGAGTGTGTGTGTGTGTGTGTGTGTGTGTGTGTGTGTGTGTGTGTGTGTGTGTGTGTGTGTGTGTGTGTGTGTGTGTGTGTGTGTGTGTGTGTGGTGGTAGGCGATGACTCCAGTTTAACCAGTGAATGAGTCTCTCTGGTCTCTTTGATGAAAGCTTCCTTCTCACTGCTCAAAGGGCCGTTCAGGATGCTGCCAAGTTACGGTTGCAGAGCACTCAGAGAGCAGATGTTCTCGTGTGGTTACATCGCCCTCTGCTGTCAACATCTGCTCACTACACACACAGGGACGCAAGATCACACGTGACAACTTGACATCACACAGTAACAAGTGTTTTTCTTGATTAGTTAATTGGTTGCATCTGGTGCGTTTCACATAAGAGGGAAACCAAACAGTAGCGTCTCACAAACGTGGTATGTTGACGTGTTCTCAGAAACCAGAACGTGAGTACTGTTTTGTTGAGGTCTGTTGTGAACTTATTTGACATCTCTTCCTGTTTCACAGGTTAAAGACTTTTGTAGAATTGTGTGGCAAAGCACAACTGACGTGACATGTATGTTGAATATAAATCACTGATAATGTGTGAAGGAAAAAGGGAATGGTGGTGGTTTAACTCTCATTTGAAATTTAAATAATGATTCTACCTGAAAGTAACATTTTAGAGACTTTACATTCAAACTTGTCAAAGTAAAAGGTAAATCACTCTTGACTAATGATATTCAAATAATTAGTATAAAACTTATATTAAAAAGTTGGATTAGTTAATTATTATTTAAAAGTTGGATGATCCCAAAAGCCCTGAATTTGTATTGTCATTCATTTATCTGACAATACAAATTCATTTATTTAATGGAGATGGTAGATGTTAAACTGTGGGACAGTGCGCAAGTTTGGGGACCATGAGTAAACTGTTCCTTCCTTCAAAGGTCTATCATGGATATTTAACTGGAGTTCTGTGAGTATCCCAACTTAACCATGAAGATGAACTGCAAACTGTAAGTCATAAGTTTTTTCATTACTCTTGGGCACATGTATTTTGGCTTCCTGGTGAGTTAACTCGTTAACCTGAAAGGTTTGATCTGAGTAGTAAGGATGTTTTATTGGTTCATGGGTTAATTAGGTGTTTGGTTTATGTTGGTTTTAATGGTTTGTTAAAATGGTTACAGGCTCTAAGTTATTGTTGTAAGCTGGAGTAATGGGTTGGGTTCTGATATCTTCAGTCTGCTTTTCCAGCTACTCTCCTGAGCTCTGCCATCTTCATCAACATGAGTGTTGCTTTTACTGATGAGGGTGTGTTCTGAGTGAGCAGAGGTGCATACTGGGATACAGAGCTGTCTGAAGTCTACAGGTCTGTAGACACGCCCCCTCAGGGGAAACCAAGTGTTTGAGAAACCGTCGTGACGTCAGTTACATGGACTGGAATGTTCTTTAAGATGGAGACGGGGATTTCAGAAAGGAGAAACAGCCAAGGGGGAGATGAGGGGGCTCCTTCATCTCAACCACTAAAACACAACTTCAGTCTGACACAGAGAATCATGGAACACATTCAACAGTCCCCTCCGAGCATCGTGATTCCTCAGGAACGGTTCCAGATGGATCCTGCTCCTCAAGAGCCACCCCCCTCCACTGGGTGGTCTTCTGAACAGATGACGTCCTTCCTGACTAAAGCTGCAACGTTTGCATCTGTGAAGGCCCCTCATTCAGGAAACAACTGGACTACAAACGCATGACTTCAGAGACGGTGAATAAACCTGGGACACATTTTGGAGACGCCAAGCACATAATCCATCACCAATGTGGGACGCCACTGAAGAATGTTGTACATAATTGACGTCTCTGGAGACATTGGTTGTTCTGGGTGCCCTGGCAGGAGAGCTGGGGGTGGATGATGGAATCTTATTTGGCATGAGGTTTTTACCCTGCATGATTGTTTGGCCTTTTATGGCTCAGTTGTGTGTGTGTGTGTGTTTGGGTTTGACATGAGATGGATAATTTTTGAGCATCGCTAGGGTTCGACTGTGTGTCTCCCACACACACCTGGCATAGGGTTCTACGTGTGTTTGGTTCCACCTGGCATGGGGTTCTACGTGCGTGTCCTGGGTTCTATGTGTGTGTGTCCGGCTTGCTTTGACAGTGATACTGTTCATACAGGGCTCTGTGTGATTGGCTTGGGATAATTGGAATGGTCAAATAAATCATACACCTAATGGACGACCACACGTTTACTTAAGGGCCTCCAGTAGACATGAAGAGCCCTGAGCGACGCTCCTGGAAGCGATATCCAACACACTGGGCAGGAAGAGAGAGTATCCAAATCAAGTGTAAAAGGATGCAAGCGGAGCGTTCAGATCAGTGACTTCAAACTAGGACTACACCAATCAGGATCAATGGAGGATGGACACCTAAAGGCATTGCACAAGGAGAGTCTGAAGTTGGAAAGGGACCTAAATGGGTATTCAAGATGACCTTCAGACCTGTAATGAGACGGCTCTTCCTTCCTGGCTGAATTGATGGAGAGCCCTGTGGATCTTGTCTTGCTCTCAGTTGCACGTCTTCTCAGGCTGTACTGTATTTGTTTCAGACAGGACTTGCTGAACGATTGGTTCCCTTAAATCAGAACCAACCACTAGTTAGGAACTCCAACTAGTGCGCTCTTCGAGCTGAAGTTGTGCTCTTCAGCTGAGGAGGTAAGGAAACCTTCACTGGGGCTTCAAGGTGTAAAGAGGAGACTGTTTCAAAGTGTTCCATGGTACTCTGATGAAAGACTGTTGTTGTGTTCCACTGGCTGAGAGGAAGAACTCTCACATCTTCCTCTTGGCCTTTCTCCTCTGAGAATCCTGGCGCCATCTAGAAGGATATTCCAGCTCATGTAACTGAATGTCACGACAGAATCTCAAACACTTTGGTTTCTCTCTGAGGCGCATGTCTATAGAACTGAAGACTTCAGACAGCAGCACTGGTATTCTAGCATGCATCTCTGCTCACTCAGACCACACCCCCATGAGTAGGGATGTAAACACTCTAGTGATGGAGATGTAGTAAAGTTTTTAGAAGTAATGAGGGAGCAGACAAAGGTGATTAGAACACAATGGCATGTCAAGTCTGTAAATCTTTAAACCATGAAGATGGTTGGATAGTTCAGGAATTCGTTTTTTTTTTTATTATGGGCAGTCCTTTCACTGGACCTGTACATGTGTTGGCTGGCATGATTTGTTGAGGCTGTTGGTGACGTGAGTGCAGCGGTCAGGGTGACGTTGCAGGGCTATGGTTCGGCTCTCTGTGAGCTCAACGTTTAGAATTGCTCTGTATGGTTTGTTACCCTGAATAATCTAGATAATTGTAAAATGTGGACACGGTTTTGTATTGACTGATTTTAGGTTTAAAGTTGTTGTGGGACGTACATGGTAGTTTGGTTTCTTCGTATAAGTGATATAACTTGTACACACTGGGGTGCATAATAATGGTATAGGTACACTGAATAGTAAGAATTACCAACAGCAACAAAACAGATCACATCAAAGGTAAGTCTCGTTTGGCTGTGTTTTTAATGAAGACCATCGTCTGGACTTCAGGATCTTCCTCCGTTCAGCTCATCAAGGTGAGGCGCTGGTTATTTGTTTTTTCTTTGGGTTGTTCCGGCCGAATGTTCGGATTCCCAGCCGGGACGGATTGTGCTTCCTCCGCCGTGGGAAGGTTCTGAGCGAGCGGTCACTTGATTTAGTCCGAAGGTTAGCATAGAAAGAAGACTAGAACGAGAGTAAGTCAGTGAACAACGAAGTAAAGAAATCCACCCCGGCACATTTAGTTGGACGGGAGTTCCCTGAAGAATACCCAAACGTCCTGGATTGTATTGGCGTAACCATCGAAGCCTTGCCAACTGGAAACATTTTTTCAGTCGTTTCTATTCGAATTGTCCTCTTATCTTTACAACTTATGTTATTAAAATACATACTGAGCACACGTACGTCGTACAATATATATCCTTCCGAGGTTGGGCGCCGTACTATTTAAACCACGTTTACGTGACGGGACTTTCGCTGCGTACAAAAACCCGCGTTCTTACCTGCGGGCCCCATTTTCATTTTCATTTTCCTTCATCGGTGAAGGCCTGAAAATCATTTTTCAGGTAGAAGACATTTTGACATTTCTGTCACGGACCGAGCACCTGAATATGGCAAAGTAATTTTGATTTTAATAGTCGATACTGCTTAGTGTTCTTTTTGTTACTATCAGCTGTCTGTACGTTCTAAATATTCTGCTGTCATTAATTGCTACCAGAAGTTAAACCCTAACCCATGGAATGACGTTAAACAAACGGCACTTTATGCAAGAGTTACCCAACTGATAAGTCAAAGCTAAAATAATGGCCGTCCTTCCACGTGTTTACAAGCAGATTAGATACCTCTTGAACTGTACAAGGTTTAAAAAGGTAACATGTAGTTGTTCCTGCAAGGTTGTCTGCCTCCTGCACCCAACTGCAAGACCTCCACTCCTCACAGAGCCAGAACGCCACCTCTGTCAGAAGTCCT